>JAGXCT010031532.1:0-53491 GCA_022495035.1 Philopotamus ludificatus
TTGGTTTTAGTCTTTTCTGAGAGGAATCTCGACCATAGATACTTCCAAATTGGTTTCATTGGTATTTGTAATAAATGAGCTGAGATATCTGAATTCCTGGACGGCCTTGAAGTTGTACTGTTCGACTCTCAGGGGTTCAATGTTTCGTCCTTGGCATATGGCCATGTATTTTGACTTGATTCCGTTGATCCTTAGTCTCATGCCAATTGCCAGAAGCCATTAAAACGACTTGGGAAATTTCCTCTAGTTACTTAATGACATAAAACATTTGACATCACAAGCTAACAATCGATTATGGCGATACTCAGGCACTGGAACCCTATTGAGGCTGTCACTGCCTGAGACATTCGGTTACAACAAGAAGTTAATAAAAGACAACACTGTTCATTCGGATTAAATTAAAAGCTTAAATAAAAATCCTAAGCACAATACCACCATCCTCGCCGAACATTGAGATACTTCTTTTGGTAACGAGTATTGATTTCAGTATAACCGAACAGACATTTTGGCTAACGCAAATTTTAATAAAGCAATATTTACCAGGTGCATAATAGTCGTATACACGAATAGGCAGATACCGTGACATATTCGCCACGGGGTACCATCGCTCGATAGTGAAATTCACACAAACGTTTTCGTCGTCCAACTAAAAACATTTAATAAATATTATAAAAATTGTTTGCATCGCATACGAATTATTAACCGTTGGATACTCACAAAGTCGAAGTAAAACAATACTTTTCTATCTTGGAAACGAGCTCGTTGTAAATTACGCACTTGCCGTGACAGAATATATGCGTCTAATTTCTGCTGTTGAATAATATAACCCGTCGGTATCGTGACGTCCAAAATTGCCATTCCGGATCGGACCGATTCATTGATATTAGTCCATCTAAATAATATAATAAAACGATACAAAGGAAATTATTAAATTATGCGTCATTTTACGGTGGTTATTATACCGTTGGCAGCACTGATACGTGATGTGAGACTGATTTCGTCCGCTGTATGCGGCGTTGGTGATGAGATCGAACGATTTCACGGGGGGCTGCGTTTGGAACTTCACAATGTCCACGTTGTACTGCACCGACATTTGGAGAATGGCGTATCCGGCGCCTTTCGCTTGTACTTTCACCGTTCCCCAAGCGTGCGGTATCTAATCGCAGAATAAATTAATTAAAATTATATGAAACTATTGGTATATAAATATTTTTACTCACATCAATGTTCTGCAATACGGCTAAATTATCATCGTTGACGTATAATGTACGGGTATTTCCTGGCAAAGCGGTCGCTTCTACTGTTACCGTAATCGTACTCACTTCTCGGATACGTTTACGTACCGTGTATTCGATCAAGGCTTTCATTGCTACGAACGTATCCTTAAAACATATACAATACAATAATTAAATATTAGTTTGATCCAAAAATTAAGATATTTTTGTATGAATCTAGCAAAAGACGTTTTTTTCTTGGAAATGATCGATAACATTTGCTTTAAAATTGTCCTTTTATATATGGAGGATGCTTTCTCTCTACTTTCTATTCAGTTTTGGTCTATCTAGTCTACAGTAGAGCCCTCAGTGGCGGAATTCCCCTTAGGCGCATAAGCGAGCGCCTGGGATCTCATTAATTCGGGGGGCCTCAGAGTTCAGCTCTCAAAATGAATTCTGTCAAGGCAATACTGGAAGGCCCATTAACAACTTTGGGATGGGAATTGGGATGTTATGAAGCACTCACCATATTCTTCAGACCTTGCACCTTCTGATTATCATTTATTTAGATCACTGACAAAAATTTCATGCAATAAAGCAAGTAGAAACTTCCCTAAATGCATTTTTTGCTTCAAACTCAAAAGAGATTATTTAATTGATTAAATCAATAAAAAGAGCTAAACATTTCTTTTCACTTCATATAAAAAAAACGTCAAAACCTTTGTATTAACCCAATAATTATAAGTGTACCTGAGTGGATGCCCAGCCTCCGTCAGTGAGTCTCTGCGAATTCAACCAAATAACAATTGGATCGATTGCCGTCTCTTGTCTTGCATTATATGTCATTAGAGCATAGCAGTTGTTTCTATATTACTGCTGTCGTATTTATAAGGAAGACGAGGCAGAAGGAAAGGTTTTTGATTTTCGTATTTTTCCGGTGGAGGAGGAATTTTTTCCTTGCCCCAATACGTAAGACCGCCTGATCAAAAAACATGATTTATAAATATCAAAAATAACATTTATGTAATTAATAAAACCGATTTTTACCTCCAGTACGTGCGTGTCTGGCTAAAATTTGGAACGCAGCCTTCCGCATTGGGAGCCTTACTTTTCATAAGAGCATACGATACAATAGCAACATCGTACGGTTCACCGTAATCCGATAAAAGTTTCATATTTCGATCTAGCCAGTTGATTGCTCTCTGCTGAGCTAAAGCCACCCTCGTTCCGAGTCCCTAAAACGACGTTTAATAAATTAATAATTATTTTACACGAGATTGTTGGATCAATAAAAATACATACGCCTTTGATATCTTTTAAATCCTTGACAGTGTCCAGTGTTATCAAGACGTGAGCCGTTAATGATATATTTCTCTGTGCAATCGGATCTATTTTCGGCCAATTGAGCGTTGAATTCGCCTTACGATCAGGACTCCAAGTCACTTCATAAAACGCACCTTCAGGCGATTGATGATCCAATACATACGATACAGATCTGGATATAACCTGAATACAAAAAAATATATATTCAACCATAAATAGAAATGAATCGTGATACGAATAAAAAATAAAAAAAACTACATACAACGGGATCAATGTAAATAAAATTTTCCCATTCGTAAAACGAAGCATCTTGAAAGATCCTCGCACAATACGCCGTCAGCCAAACGCTAGATTCCGACTGGTTCCTAAATCAAACACGTAGTATATTAAAAAAGAGCAATTGAAAAAATAAGGGATTTAATAATATAAAAAAAATGTATATACCAATCACTTCTGAATAAACTGAAAGACCCATCCGGTTTCAAGAACGACAACTGTCTCTGATACAATATGTTCAAGTGATAGAATGAATTTCTCTCCATCGTGCGATTTCTTTGATTGATCAATCTCATGTATAACGTAGTATAAAGATTAGCGGCAAAACTGAACATACTCTGTTCAGCTGAATCCTATAAAATAAACGACGATCAAAACAAATTATTCGTTTTAATAAAAATATTTATTAAATTATATTAGACGTACCATAGGCAAGTTCAATAAACTAGTGGCGTTTACGGGCATGGTCGGGAAAATAGGACCGACGACATCACCAACAATCGATACCCTCGCTTTATTTGATCCGAACACATAATAACGATCGGGATCGTAAGGTATAATCGGCGTTTCCGTAACATTGACGTGAAGATATTGGAATACATATGCCCTGTTTGAAAGATCAAGCAAAATGATTGATGTCGGAACTGCGGTAATCCATCGGCCTAAAGAATTAAAAACAATAATAAAATGATTAAGAATTAAAAACAACAATAAAATGATTAAGAATTAAAAACAACAATAAAATGATTAAGAATAAAAAACAACAATAAAATTAATCAAGAATTAAAAACAACAATAAATGATTAAGAATTAAAAACAACAATAAAATTAATTAAGAACTAAAAACAAGAATAAAATGATTAAAAATTAAAAACAACAATAAAATTAATTAGGAATTAAAAACAACAATAAAAATTATTAAGAATTAAAAACAACAATGAAAAAATATGTAATAAGGGGACCAGAAATTAAACCGTTATTTTGCAGCGTATGTTTTATATGAATCCATCAGTTTTTATCAAAATCGGATGATCATTCACTTCTATTATCCGATTTGAACAATCTCACAAGGATGTATCTTCTACTTTGTATGAATACAGACATAAGTCAAACTAGATCTTCTGAAAGTATTGGCGAAGTTTCTGGTCTTCCTAATATTATGAATGTATAAATAATTACCTCGACTTGTAACTTTTTCGTGATGGTATCTTTACCGATAAGCGCAGTAGCATGTACTGTGACTTCGATTTCTCCCAATCTTTGTGGCACAATCGGTAAATAGACGATCATCGCTTCGCCGGCGGGGATGTAAACAAAGAATTGATGTTCTCCGTAAGATGTACGCGGATTATAAGAACGCACCTGCATTAAAATATAATAAATAAATAAATCTTTGTTATATAAAGAAATTTTAATGTGATGGCTGATGCTTACAATGCCCAACTCTTCGACATGCACAAATTTGTAATCGGACGAGCTCGCCAATACGACGGTTGCTTCGATCGCATTCGACATGTAATTGAAAACGGTAGCACGCAAGCCGACCTGTTCGCCTTGACGACACACCTCCGGCATTTCAAGATTCATAAAGAACGGCAGAGCACCTTCGTACTGCAAAACCAATTAAACACATTAATCAATGAATTATTATACGACGATATATATTTTTTTAATTTTTTTACCTCGATTGCTTTTTGTAACATTCCGAATCCCAAGCTTGGCGACATTGAAAATGCGGAAACCATCCAGTACGCCGGACGCTTCGGCACGTCAATATTGAAGATGTAACGGCCGTGTGGACCAATATTGATATCTCTCCACAACCATACGTTATCATATTGACGTCGTATTCTGTTGAATCTAAACTTACGGAAATGCGACAGCTTTGATTGTTTATCAAAATCACCTGAATTGTTCATAATAAATTAATAAAATGATAATAAAATAATAAAAACAATATTATTTGAAATACTGACATCCGGCTTCATCAGTTCCGTCTTCGCAGTCGTATACGCCGTCACAACGTCTTTCGCTTCGATAGCAGCGGCCGTTTAAGCATTCTGTCATGCCATTGGTGTTATTGCAAAAATCGGGTCGACGGGATACGATCACATCACTGAATACCACCAGTCCAGCATATTCAAATGTTCTGTTAGCGTCGATTCCGAACGTCGAAGAGGGAAAGTATACAAGTTCGTCGGGATTTCCTTGGTGGGATAACCACGTGTGTTTAAATGTTCCGTTAGTTTGCTCATCGAATGATGCCATCTTGATGATAACCTGTAATAAAAAAATGCGTTAATAATGAAACCTTAATATATTAACGATTAATTCTTTGTTAATCGGTGATACTAATTAGGAAGCTTTACTAAGTTTAAATTCTGGCCATGTTTTAATTCTTTATAATAGGTATAGCGAAAAGTAATGCATTTTTTTTATTGCGTTACTTTGAAACCAGTCTGTCACCGGCTACGTAACATGTCGCAGTTGGTATTGTTTTAAAGCTTAGTATTCTTTCTGCTGACTTTTATTTTGGCTCATAGTAATAAATGCTAAAGTCAGAGATTGGGGCTATCAGATGCTGTTTTTATTCAACAAAGGATTGAAATCAAATGAAGCTATCCACATCTTGAATCCTCAACAGTGCTATAGGTACCTTCATAAATTCAAGAGTGGTGAAAGTGGATGAAAGGATAAACCAAAATCAGGAAGACCTCTTAAAATCAATGATAATACTTAAAAGTCATTGGTGGAGTCAGATCCGCGTAAAAGAATCAAGGAACTATCAGTCTTATTTAACATAAGTCCTTAAGATGTACATGGTCAACAGTGAAGGATAATTTTAAAGCACAGAAAAAAATAGACAAGGAATAATCTGTTTATCTCTATTCTTTAGATATGGAACCGATCTGTGTCTAAGAAGGATCATTACTGTGGATGAGAAGTAGGTCCTTTAGAATCTGATGAGAAAAAACTATGACAGCAATTTCATCAAACCACGTACCTATGTCTACCCCTGGGTCTTCGTCGGCTAACAAAGGTACTCTTTAAATTTTCTGGGATATTTTAGGAATAATTCACTATAAATTATTAAAACCCGGCCAAACTGTGGTGTATTATGCCCAATTAGTAGAATTTAAAGAACGATAAGTTTTAATAAAAAATCTCCAGCATAATAGAAAACCATACGCAGGACAAAATAAGAGAGCTGCACCTTTGGACCATCAACTTTTTGAGTCAGTAAAAATGTTGAATAAATCCAAAATCACTAGGAATCGTATATTAATGTAAAACTGACAGAATTTCGGTAAAGGTATATTAAAAAAAACTGCCTATTGTATGGAGGAGGATCGTAGATAACAACATAAAATATTTACAAGTATAATTTTAGAAAATTGCCATTTCTTTCCGCTTTACCTAATATGTGCAGTACAAATTAGATAGCAAATTTACTTATTTTAAATAAATATATATTTTTTATAAAATAATAATGATTATACGTTTATGATATATCTACGGAGTGAGGTAAATTTATATTTTTCTCTCTGATTGTAATAATTATATACATAAATGAATAGCTTGTATATGATAAATAATTTACTAAGCAGGCATATATCTTAGGGATAAATGATTATGAAAAATCATTTACTGATATGAAATATTAAATAAAATGTCTATTACAGTCGCATGATGATTTAAGCTAATAATTATACTAAAATAACTACAATAAAGATTTAGATATAAATAATATATTTAACCGTTCCGTGCCAATGGAGACCCATATTCAAAGAGCCTAGATAACCTGGAGAACGTCTGTCTAGGAGGTGTCCTCCAGGTGGCAAAGACCCGCCCCAGGGTTATAAGGCCACTGTTTAGTTTAGTTTTAGTTAGTGCCAATGGGGGGATCCACAATCCGTAATAAAAATGTATCGTTATAATTTTAGCGCATGTGTCTGTTTTTTAGATTAAATTATAATTATCTCGATTAAATAAGAATCACCTAATGATTTTATTAGTCTTTTTTTATGAGGTATATATATTCCACAAAAAAGATTAACGATATACATTTGTTTAAATTTTATTCATCAGAATAATCATTAATATCTCAGAATATTCGGTAGGATGATTTAAAAAATGAGATATATAAAGAGACTTGACTGAACGAATTTGTTGCAAAATTATGAGCCAACGAAAAATGTAAGATTTCTAAATAGGATGATTTCAATGCTTCATGATTTATTATTAAAATATTTTTAAGCATCGACATGCATTTAATTATTGCCTTATAACTCTTACCATTACATCATAACCGTTAAAAAATAAACAATGTATTAATACGAATAACAACAATACAAAAAATACTATTAATTGACAAACAGTAATAATGAAAATCACAAAAATAATACCTGAGCGTACGAGAGTTCATTTCCGGCTTGCATTGTGTAAAACGAATTATCGATTCCTGACAAACCGACATACGATCCTGGTTCTCCATAAATAGCGACTTCGACTCTCTGACCGGTACGTGATTTACGATCGTTGATAAAGACAGTGAACTGAAAGAATTAAATGAAAATATATAAAATCAATTCGTACAGTAATTCGTCATGATACAATAATAATGGCTTACGTTATTCCTTGAAATTCCATTGACGGGAACGGTTATCGAATCGGCGACGACTTCTCCGCGTTGTCCAGCACACCACACGACAACAGTCGCAGCCGGAGCCATTTCGGCGGAGAGCGTCACGGCAAAAGTACGGATAGTTTCCTAATAAATATTATTATATAATTTTTATTAGGAAACTATCCGTACTAAATATTATTATATAATTTTTCGTTAAAATATAACAAGTTATTTTAATAAATGGACATACCTGCATATTTTGTTGACCCGTTGTCAAAATAATTCCTTTCGCCATCACCAAATAATTGAAGAACTCCATATAAAAATTACTTTGCACGTGTAGAATTATGTATTCTCCGACTTTAGCATCTTTTGTACTTGTGGCAACTTTGATGTGATGATTCAACGGAGAGTGATGGGACAGGAGAAGCAATTCTCCTTGAGCTTGTCGACCGGTGGCATCTCTAAAGAATGCCTTAAGTCGCATTTGAGTTATTTCATTAAGTGTCTCTTTGGCATTGCGAGCATCGTCGAGACCTAAAAAATATGTTTTATTAATATAAATAATAAATATTGGGTAATCGAGGATATTATATATGTACCCAATGCCGTTTTAAGATCGATTCTCATGTGCCATATTCCCGGTCGTTCTTCGTCCATGCGTAATTGTTGAGATGGAAGATCCCGTCGGCCTCCGGTACGCATCTCGACGCTGCCCTGTATTTCCATGACGCTGAGTCCCAATTGAACGAGACGTAGCGGAGATCCATCATGATATGATGCGG
The DNA here is from genome assembly GCA_022495035.1 of Philopotamus ludificatus. Classification (NCBI taxonomy): domain Eukaryota; kingdom Metazoa; phylum Arthropoda; class Insecta; order Trichoptera; family Philopotamidae; genus Philopotamus; species Philopotamus ludificatus. The sequence goes on from JAGXCT010031532.1 coordinate 8,226, forward strand.
CAATCTATAAATATAAATATTTAAAATAAAGAATTACATTATGACTAAGAAATAAAGCTATGATTGTACTTACATAAACGTCTGATGGCATAGACGGTTTGAATACTTGAGGTGTTCCACCGAGGAAAGCGACGTTAATGGAAGAATTATATATTCTAGCCACCGAATAACCCTCTATGACTTCATCCAAGAATCGTTCGCCTACTGTAGCTGTGATAATGACTTCCATTCCGTCCAGGGTTTGAACGTATTGTTCTAATTCTTGCATCGGATAACGGAATTCATACGTGCCGTTAAACTGAAATAATTAAATTGATAATGAATCATACTATATAAATTATTAGAGCTATGACTTTTATAAAATTAAACATACGAATCGTAGATACGGTAAATTATTTTGTCCTCCGTATTGATAAGTGTTATACGGATCTGGTTTAGTCATCCAGAATGGATATTCTTCATTCTAAAAAAATAATTGGATATAATAAAAATTATAAAACGTATTTAGAAAAGCGTAAATGATTTACTTACGAAATTAAAATGCCTTTCGACTACTTTTGAATAATCATACACATATCCGGGTCGATTGAGGATGTTCGTAGAGCTAGGAACGGCTCCGGGTTGGTTCAAAAGTGGATTTCCACTCTCGTCGAGTTGTGTAGTATAATTATAAGCGTACGGACTGTTCAGATTGCCACCCGGATAATACTGATTTCTTATGAATTGATCTGTAATTTGCGTAATTATAAATAAAATATGAATTAACATTGGAATATGCTTAAACAATTACGCTACCTCTCGTATATTGGTCTCTCTCCGACGACGATGGAACACCGAATTGTCCTTGATTGTTAAATTGGCCTTGTGCATAATATTCCGGTTTAAATTGTGGAATAGGCCTGATCGTAGCTTTAAGAGTCAAATTACCCAACACAGGTGCACCAGACGTATAATTGGCCATTATACGTCCGTAGATGTATGGATCAGTGTTGAAAAAGAATGCAGGCATAGTCACGTTGACCTACGATTAATAAAAATTGTGAAAATCTATATAGAAATAAGGTACGACGATGAAATTCAATTTGAATCTACCTCGAATCGCGTTTGATAATATTCTTCAACGAGGAATGTTTGTTCTTCTGTTTGTCCGAGGGCCAAAATTTGAATAATCCATTCTCCGAACACGGGCTGATCCGATAGATTGTATTCTAAGCTAACTGTTCCCAAATTGGACTGTCTCGAAAGCCATCGTTTCATGATGTTTCTGTTTGGATCCAATATGTAAACGTCAATTGCGTTATCGAATGATTTTAATTCCGTATTGATAGGTATCGTTCTGAATTTAACTGAAAATAAAACGTATAAATAAGACGATATGAAAAACAAAAATATTTCAGAGAGTTGAATGAATATTTTTACCGGTCTGTCCTTGCATATAAACAGGTTTATCAGTTTGGATGAATACGGTCATGAATCTCCTCGAGAACGTCAATTGGGTTTCGTTAAGAAAAGCTTTACCATCGAATGGATCGTCGTATGTGCCTTCAACTCTGAGTTTATATTCACCGGGAACCGAAGTCGCAGGAACCTGAAATCGACAATCCATAAATATCCAAAAATCCATGCAATATAGAATAATATTGACTCGTTTTAAATACCTTCATGATTAAAGTTTCTGGTATTCCTTGTTTAACTTCTTGATTCGCCGAAGTCATCTCAACACCGTTATTAGATATCGCAGCTCTTACATTCATTTTGGATCGGGCGCGGAGTATTGTGACGGAGATTTTATATATTTGTCCGGGACGTACCATTTTTGATGCCACAATAAAATATGTGCTAAAAATATATATATATAATTTAGAGAGGATAATTGAATTATAAATAAAAAATTGCATAATAAAGCTGCAGTGAGTGTTCTATTTATCATAAGCGTTATTAATTATTTATTAAATAATAATCTTTCCGACGTTGCATAATGTAAGCATTTCTAAAAAAAACTAAACGATGATAAATAATGACGATCACTGTGAAAAATGTATTCATATTTACAATACTCTTATAAATCGACGTCGCTCAAAATACACTCACCCAAAACTAGCCGCATATTAATTAATTATAAATAAAAATTATCCATAATATTACATTGTAACATGATTAAATTAATATACTTACGCCTCGTTAATGATGACGCTGTTATGCTCCATGGACGGGGGCGAATTGTCGTAGCCGAGTTTATTATCCTGCCACGGCGGCGTATAATCATTGTTGGTATTTGAATACAAAATCCCGATTGTATCCATCGGCATTACTCGGATTATCATTTCTGTTACCATAATTATTGTAAACCTCGCCCGAATAAGGATTTCTATTTGAATCCGCATAAGGATCGGGATTCCTCGACGGATAGTTATTATTCAAATCGTTGTTCGGAATATTTGAATCTCTTGAATATGTCGGGTCTGGTGAATAATTTGTATCTCCGTAGGCGTTGCCATCTCTATTGTAAGTCGGATCTCCGCGGTTATAAAACTTATTGTTTACGTCTCTCGGGCCATCTGGATAATTTTGAAAGTTCGGATCTGGCGTGTAAGGCCTTTCGCTGCGGGAAAAATCATAATTGTTCTGGGCGCTGCACACGGCTACCAGGAATATTATTGTGATTTGAAGCCAGTAGTTATTCCCCCATGACTGCATTTTGAGGAAGTTTCTGAAAACAAAAATAAGAATTTGATTAAAAATACATTTATTACTATTACGATTATTTAACAATAGCATTTTCTGCTGAAGTTGAAGCTGAAGCAAGTACAAATATTATAAAAAAAATACTTGAATGCAACAATCGATAACAATAGAGCCGACCCTCCTATAACGCTTCTTGCTATAGAAAGGAGTATGCGGCAGTCCATCCTATAGCCCTTCGTTAACAGACTAAAAATTAGGGCTTCAAACCGTTATATTTCGGTTCGGTTTTCGTTCCGGAAAAATAGCTGTTTTTACATTTTTCAGTACATTTATTTGTATTTAAATTGTGTAATAAACCGTCAATATGAATCTTTATTTATTTTCGGCGATGTTTTACTCGCCCGCATCCGGTACGATGTGCAAAGTGCGAGCGAAATTTATTTATGACACGTGTCGCGAAAAATCAGTCGGTGGCGTGTCCTCCATCTGCGGCGGGACATCGCCGAGTGTGCGTGTCATTTACGCGTCATATTGATTAGTAGAAAAATCCAAAATAGAGATCAAATTTTAAAAAATATCATGAATAACTATTTTTTATTCTTAGAATAATCCATATTTAAAAAAAAGACAAAAAATTGATGAAAAGTTCATTAATATCTTCACTTGAAATGCTTGGGGTTTATTTCCCATTATAAATAGACCCCATTCGGATGACGCGGTTGGTTCCGAGCCAAGATATTGTTATTCCATTTTTAAAGAAATCTTGATAGGATGTTTTTAATATATAATTATTAATTGAAAATGTTTTTAATAAATAATAAACATCCCCAGAGGGGACAGAATAAGGTCCAAAGTGACAAAAATCATTAGCACGGTCTGGATTAATTGAATGGATTTTTACTCGCACACATGAGAGGGATGTTTAAAACATACCCCTAAAAAGACCTTGAACTTTGTAACGCTATCGCGCATGCGCGAACCTCAACCCCTAACATTAAAATTAAACCCCCCATCGGAGAGAATTTACAATTAGTCGAGCGAAAGCAATTTTAAGAGGACGCAAAATACGTTTGCAATTTTCATCCGTTTTGAATGGCAAGAATTCAAAAATAGGTTCCATTAAAATATTTAAAATGCGAGAGAGAGATACTATCCAGATGCCAAATATGCATCCGGACATCAATTGGGCAGAAATAGATACGAAGTAATGGTAAATGTTAAACACACTTGATTTAGATTTGCACTCGTTACATCTCGAATAGCCAAAATTAATACAGAGAGTGATTGTTTTGAGCCGGGTGCATATTTACGAAACCATCATCATCTCGACATTAAAACACGTGTTTATGTGAAGATTGTGATGAACTATCGTTTTGTTTGTCTAGTCACACGATACTATAAACTGGCTGGGATTTAATGAGTTTTATTGGGCACTCCATCATCGAGAGCACGATTTTAGAGTTTAAATAAAAAATAATCACAGCAGCTTTAGTAGAAAAAAAGGGTCGTGCCCTGCTTAAAGCCGAAATAATGGCCGAAATAGAGATTCACGACGTCGGCACGTAAATAAAGAAATGATGCCCTTATGGGCCACATTTAAATTTGAACCCTGAAATTACCAATGATATATATTTTTGATGCAAACTACAGTGCATGGCCCAACAAACGGGCCATTATACAATTGAAGAAATAATTAAACATGTCATCGTAATGGTGATTCGGGCTATTCATTCGTTTTAATTTGCATTACATCTAATAACAATCAAAATTTGTTATAAACCGCTTTATAGTTATTATTTCATTTCGAGGAATAAAGTGTTGAGTGTTGATACGCATGACTGTGTGCGTGATGCGTCACGTGTCATTATACTCCCGCCATAGTGGTGAAGAAATATTAAGTACGTAGAGAAAATTGCTTTTATGTTTTCTTCATTTTAAAGAAAATGAATTATTTGAAGTACGTTATCTTCTTTATAGAAGGTTAAACCACTAAGGATTTTAATACAATTCACATATATATATATACAGTTAAACCCCCACTAACACTAAAATCGGGACCGTGTAATTTGGAGTTGTGTAATTGGGGGAATGAAGCCGTCCAGCTGTGTGCGTATAGCCTGGCACAACATTTGACTGTATGTGAATGCTATTTGGGGGATTTGTGGCGAATATTTCAACTCAGCGCGTAATTCGGAGTAGTGTGATTGGGGGTTCCACTGTAGTGACATTTAAAATAGCGGTGAGATTCTGTAGATTGCAACGATTAAGATGAGGAGACTATATAGAATGACTGATTAGATGAAGAAACTAATACGCATCCTCCTTAGAAATATGACTGGTTCACGGTGGGATGAGACAGAGACTGATACCCGTTAGTACTAAGGATGTAGAAAGTTATTTTGTTTGCGAACAGTAGATTTCGCTTAATTGGGACACATCGAGCCTACAAATGCTGTCTCAAATAAGCGATGTTTAGGGTAAAATGTATCAGTATAATAATAAAATGTATTTCTAAACTCGATGCAGTCAAACCGACTCACTGTAGCGCATTCATATTCTGCAGCACCCCCAAATGTTTTACCCACGAGTCGCCAATGGTTTTTTTGGTAATCGAAAGAGATATTATCATTCGCACACTTTATTTAAAAATGAAAAATGATCAAACTATATTCAAAACAAGAAGAATATTATGTAAATATGGAATAACGTGGTCCGCGAATGCAGTTATAACGTTGTCTCACAAATCTTATATAAAACTTTATAAACAGAGAGGGCGCCTCTCTAGCAGTGACGTACGGTGGAGTTGTGGTTGGGTGTGCTGAATATGGAAAAAAAATATTAAAAAAATAGTTTATACAATAATTCTATTCTTCGTTTTTGCAACATAAATTTTTCAAGTAATATAAACGGAGAAAAAAATACTCATAAAACTAAAACAGAAGGGCACACTTTACGATAGTTCCGTTGAAAAAATTATGTCGCAAAAACGAAGAATAGAATTAATGTATAAATAATAATAAAATTCATTAAAAAAAACTATTTTTTTTTATAATATTTTTTCCACAATCAGCACACCCAAAGTCAACACCAACGTACGCCCCTGCTCTCTAGACACGTTGACACTTGAAACAACGTTATTCCACTGAGGGCGCAAAAATCCAACGGCAACGATGGTTACGACAACGATAGCATGTCTATTGTTTTTATAGAATTGCAAAAACAAAAGACAGGCTGTACAAAATCAGCAAATGTATTCAGTCCAGATGTTCGGCTCCCGTCATTGCCAATTTTTTTTGCAGTCATCTCTCATAAACACAAATCAATTGATATGATTTCAATATTTCTCTCAAAAAAGCTTATAAATAATTATAAAACCATGTTGAATAACAGAAATTTTAATTTAGTGTATCAATTAAACAGAATTTTTGATGTTTCAGTTTATTTATAGGGTTTCTGTTGCTCGAGATTTGGTCTAAATAACCGGCTCTTCTGATAAACTTGCGTCCCAATTAAGCGGAATCTACTATATTTCTAAAAGCGAAGCATTGAAGACGAAAAAGAACAACGTACAGTTCAAGATCTAGCAAAATGTTAGACGTCAGTCATCCCAACAGTACTTGGATCATTTGAAGGACTAAAATTGCTAATTGGTAGTTTCAGATGCGCTTCGTTAACACCAGATAGACGAGTTGTATCTCGTATCATATTGTAAAATACGATGGAGAGTGGATTCTTTAGTACAGGATTAAATATTGTGTATAATGGTTTATAACTTGTTTCGACAGTTACTGATACGGCGAGGTCATTTCAACGACGTAGCCGTTGCCAAAAATGCGTATCGCGATAAGTGTGATTTTTGCATGTTTTTCTTTAAATTCAATTAATGCTATGAGACTTATGTTATGTAAACAAGTAGCACGTGGGCCCTCAATCGATATCCGTTTCCTAATTATACCGGAAGCGAACAAACCTTGACAATGACACCAAAAAAAATCAATATATGAATTTCGAGTTCAAATCGCCCATGCTAACGTTCATTGAGAAAACGCCTCCGATGACGAAGAGCAACAGTGAATCAACAATACGGTGACGTGCCCCGCCCAGGTCACGTGACCACTTGATTGGTGCCTGACCGCGAGCGGCCGGCGTAGTAGCGTCGGCCCTCGTCCACCTGCCCTACTCCGTCGACATGGGCGACAGACAGGAAGCGTACAGCTTTCGCGGTCGAAAATAGAGCTAGGAAAACAATGGCAGTGTCATTTGGATGAAGAAACTCCCAGTCATGCCGGGGGACAAAGGAACGCGCCATGGGATTCGGCGAGGAAGTCGGCCCGGCCACCCATGACCGTTGGTGACATGTGAATTAAAACGGAAAACACCGCAACAAAATGAAGTTGAGCCTCCGATGAAAAGGGCATAGTGACATACACCGGTCAATTCTTCAATAAAGCATACCAGAATGCTTAATGAATTTTTATAAATATTTATTATAAAATAAAAATAGTGTAAAAAAACAAAGATATATAAGATATCATCATCATCATCATTATCATATTTGTCAGTCACAAGGCTGTCACTCGCTGAGGGCATGGACCTTACCAAACTCTCGCATGGTAGTCGAGGCCAAAGGAACCTGAGTCTCACACGTGACGTGGGGCTCCCCTTTCGTGTCCATACTGCGGGGACCCGAGCCGTCTTGGTATGCGGTTTTTTGTAAAGAGTTTCCCTCTCTTGGCAATTGCTGACATTGGACGTGCATCTTCTACCATGTTGGTATCGGATTTTACCCTCTCGACTGTGTCCAGGCAAGTAGGAGGGGGTTTGTCTCGGTATTCGTTTGTTCTCTTCTCTAAGGCCTTATCTGCTTATAACGAGTCACGAGTGACAAGTAGCGAGCGACCACACACACACACGTATATAGATATACACAGGCATACATATGCACATCTGCCCAAAACGAGTCTCAAGTAGCCGGTCGCTAGTGATTATTAGCCCTGTCGCGCAATAGCAATCCTTTCATCATGGGAAAGACCTTCTCGGAGAGGGGTCCCCTAGGAAAGAAGAAAGAGGAGCGAAAGTATCGAGACTAGACCAATTATTGGTCAACAGACAAGAGGAGCGAAAGTATCAGACATTTAGCAGAGGGAAACAATCGTACAAATCAAGAGATGTACGATTTGGATATAATCCTGAAGAACCTGTTTGGATATAATCTGAAATATATTAGAACCGCCACGGTCCGGCTCGTGCGTGCCGGTTGTTGGCAATTTTTATAAATCTGCGAGTAGTTTTTGTGTTTTTATTTAACGATGATTAGATGGCATTACAGTAAATTACAAAGCGCCACCTACTGATATAAGTGTTAAATAAATACTCTTTAAAGATGCGGATGTAGTGGGTTATAAAACTCAAATTCACCCCCTGGCCAGTATAATAAAGAAGCGGTTAACTTACACAACCATACTATATTTTTATTATCTACAAGTTATGATACTGGGTGTTTTACTTACTCGAGTATTTACTTGTGAGAGTTGATCAGTTTAACGCTGTGACAAAGGTACGGAAGCAGAGACTACCCCCTTATGATATACTTATTTGAGATGGATAAAGGTTGTCACAGGATCAAGACAGATAAAGTAGGTGTCAGTGGTATGGACACGCGATAAGACTTGAATTGGTATTGAAGAAGAGGGGTAAGGTTAGGGAAGAGATATCTTAACACTTTATGAGCTGCAAGGTTTTACATCAAACCTAGCCTGAGGGCGGCATGATTTCATGTAATGATAATCCAAGCTAACATGCACGTGTATCCATCTGTGGCAAATAGTAGAATTACATTGTGCGTTGTCATCAGAAAAAAAAATGCCAAGTGGGGGTATGGCTCTCACGCCAAAAGGCGTGAACGGCTCATAATGTGTTAATACAATCCATTAGGACTTGGAACTGCTTGGCATTGCATCAGCCATAGAAAAGGATCGACCGATGGGTAATGTTTAACGCCAGATAATGGCATAGCAGATAGTCAAGAAAGGATTTGGAGAAGTCGCCTGGAATCCCATAGACTGAGCCGAGACAATAATTGCTCAGAAGCTACATGGACGCACTGTTAAACAAACTGAAAAATGTAAATACCTAGGTTCATATATAAACAGAGAAGGCCTAATTGATTTAGAGTTAGTACACTGATTTGATGGCGCCTTAAATTTGAGAGAATAGATCGTCATCCTGTAAGATCTTGAGAAACTAGAGATACGTTAGGCAACAGTGAGCAACAGGTTGCTCTGGAGGCTGCTAAAGAAAAAACTCCAAGCAATGGAACAATGGAACAAAGGAATAAAAAAGAAGGAAATAATAGAGTGATTAGAAAGAAATTTTATGTACCGATGTTTGAGTTCAGTCTTTGCCCAGACACGTTGAAGTAAGCATCCTAAACCCTGTACGTTTTTTTTTGTAAAACTATTGTTTAACATTATTCTTGTGCAATCAATTTTATTTTATTGTTTAGGGTAAAATGTTTACACGTGAAACTGACAAGGACACATAGGACATTGTTTGCAGTAAGGTCACAAAATCAATTAATGAAGTTTACCGTCAACTGCTAACTGTACCAAACAATAACTGCTAACTGTAACACACCAAATCTGGCATCTACGCCAGATTTGGTTTTGAAAGTTTGAAAGAGGCAATAGAAATTTAAAGGATGCGCTTAAATCAGGATAATTCAATGATGTTGTGTGATAATCTCAGGTTGAATTTGCAGTTACAGTAAAAGCGCATTGGTAAATCGAAATTCATGACTACAATGCAAGAATTACCAGCGACAAAATTCTGGAGTTACAATATTTTACAGATTCAACAGACCATCCGTCTATGACCTTTTCAGGTCCATGAAGCACACCCTAAGAGAAAAACGTTTTAAAAATGTGGCAGGGGTTGAAACCAACTCGACCTAGTATTTTGATTTAAAGCCGGCAAGTTTTTTTTGCAAAAAGGAGATAGAAAATCTGCAAAATCTGTAGTTTTAAACAATGATGGAAAAATGATAGCACTCACGTGTAAGACTCGGGTTCCTTTAGCTTCGACTATAGCAAATCATGTAAAAACATAAAAATTAATATTTTTTGCACTGTTTATAAAATACGCGATTTCTTCTTGGTCCCCCTAATAAAAGAAACGAAGACATATGTTGATGCAACATACTCAAATATCCGAATAATTTTCTTAAGGAATGAATGTTATTTATTGTCCTGTCTACAATTCCTCAAGACAAAAGCTCTACATTTTCCGCAAGCACGCGTCATATTTTAGCTAATGCGGCGTCGGCAAAAAGTCGATACCACAACAATCGATTATCTACGACCTAGTAACCAAAGCATTCCACGCGGTTACCACGCTGCAGTGGAGATTCTCGAAACGGCTTCCCAATAGAGTTAAAAGAATTCCTCGGCGTCCAGGATTATCCATCAATGTTGGCGGTAATGGACCGTGCGCAACACTTAAACGGCGATAAATATTCTTTGAAAATAGTCAAAATTAAGGGATCTACGGGGCGTTCTTGCTCGTCAACATGGGTGTTCTGGTGCGTCTGGTGACAGATGTGGCGTGGAAAGCCGCCGGCGAACCGTGTATTTTAAAGCTGTAATTAAAGAAAACGGCTTTTTTTTCAGTATGCAAGAATTATTTTCGGAGACGATCAAGCCCTCTATTGTTTCCGCGTTTCGAGTCACCCTTTATTGTAGAAATTTAATAAGCACACTCGCAGCATCGATAAATTCGTCCATATCCTCCCCCAAGCTGCAGCAGAGCGAGGGTCGAGTAGTTGAACGAACGCATAACCATCGCCCAAACGCGTGTGTTTGATTAGAATCCAGAGTTAAATCGCATCGGTGTCAAATGCATTATTCATTACGTCAATACTGTGGACGTGACGTACTCGGACCATACTTGAAGAATAAACGACATGTACTACTACAATATGATATTATGAGTAGAATCGTAATTTATGGCTGCGAAACGTTGGACAAAATCAAGATAATTGGCATGCAGGCGGCATTCCCCCCATTTGATTTTGCACAGATGTGCATTCCGGCATAACACCCCCCACGTTACGAAAAACTGGGGTTGAAATGTGAAAAATGCATTAATTTTATGCAGCAAATGATGTAAATATACGCATTGTGCATGATTTTTGTTGCTGGTAGCGAACAATGTCCGTCTGGAAACGTTAGAAATCTAGTGCTACCGAAAATTTGTTGAAGATTCCACGACACAATACTTCAACTTCTTCACAGAGCTTCTGGACAACGTAAATATCGTAAAATCGAATATTTTGGATAAGTGGAAGGTTGGGATTCTTGGATTGCTCCAGCAGATAAAGAAGACAAAGATCAGTAGATTGCCTACGCCTACACTTGCATCATCATACAATGTTTTTATTCCAACAAGGAATGAAGAAGTGTCCGAAACTGAACTCAACAAGTGGAAAAACAATAAAAAAAAATCAACTGAAACTTCAGGACTCCAATAGAAAAGAATTATTCAGAATCTTTAATCGATGGTGATATCAGATCAAAAGGCTCGCGGGTAAAATATTATATTCGGGGGTGCTGTGGAAGTTTAAAAATTAAAAAAAAAGTATATTACAAAAAAGTGACTCAGCTAGAATGGCGCGGGACTGCTCCGAGTCGCAGCGCAACATAGCGCTTAGCTATGAAACCCCCCGCCATATACAAAATATATAAGCAATAGACACAGATATATTAATAAATAAAAATATATTTTTCCTCGATATGCAAGGGGGTGCTGCAGCTCCATTGTGTACTAGGACGAGTCACTGAATTTATATTCTTCACGAATAGATGCCGATGCTGCTCGATTAGCAGCGTCTTTGTAGCTCATATCCAATACGAGAATGATCAGTTTTTGTTAGTAAATTGTAGCTGAAGACAATGGTAAAACCAATTTATACGAAAAAAATGTTTAACTTCGGGACAAGTACTTGTTTTTACCACTCGACCATCATCTAAAATAAGAAAGGTCCTTCTTTATGTTGCAGGATATCTCTTGTGAGATACATTATCTAAGTATTATATTCTAGATATACATTATCGGTGTAACCGAAGAATGTTGAAGATTCCATGGATGGAACACGCCAAGAATACAACGTAATTTCAACTTCTTCACAAGGAGCGAGAGCTTCTGGATACTGTAAAAAACTGTAACTGTGAGTATTTTGGACACATCATTCGTATCGCCTTCTGTAGACCATCATGGGGGGAAAATGGAAGGTAAACGGTGGTTGGGAAGAAAGAAGCTGTCGTGTCTCTGTAACATTCGCAACTGGACCGGATTGGGAGCTACAGAATTGTTCCAGCTAGTCTAAATACGACAAAAATATGGAGAAAAACAAAAATAAGTAGATCATCTATATATAGTAGTTTCCTTCAAATTGTATTGGGGAGGAGAGTGTTAAAGATGAATGGAAGACGCTCTTCCTCAATTAAACATTATTATCTGAAGGTGTTATTTGAATCAGATAACGTATTACAATCCCAGTCTTACATAAAAATCAAATAAAAACATAGAAGTGAGACGTTTAAGTGGTTAAAAAACGATCTGTTTCTTTTAATATCAAGAAGAAAATTTCTCAGCACCGCGATGAGAGACATCGTGCTGCTAAAGTTACCCAAGAAAAAATATGGGAGCTTGGATTGGAATCTTATCTAATCTGATATATCCACCAGATATTATCTCATCACATTACGACGTTTCGAATAGTTAAAATATTTTAAAGATCGGAGTCGTAGTGGGAGTCGGAGTCATTTTTCGAGTAAGATAAAAACAAATCTTACTCGAAAGATTAACAAGTTTTTAATAGTTTTTGGTAGAAAAAAGATGGACTATTTACGACTAAATTTAAAAAGGGTTCCTGACACGATTTTACTTTTACACGGAATGTTTTTCAGATGTCACGTGCCGAGGGTGCAGTAGATTCATAATGGATTAGGAAAATGTAAGTAATAGAATGGATTCTCCATCTGGTCAAACTTAATTCCGGAACAACACCCTCACAAATGGAATAGGGTGAGAATACCTATAATCCCCAGGATAATAAACGATCATTTCCACACGTATCGCCTTATTTTGTTCGAATTCCCGATTTGATTTAATCAGTATTATACCCGAAACTATACGGACTCCTATGGGAAATCAATTTGAATACGATATTATTCTAATGCGTCTATGCTATGAGGCGAGATAAGAGCGTTGCATACCATCGGGGATAAAGTCCTACTGTTCAAAGGCATTAACTCCAATCAGTTGAATTATTATCGAAAATTTATTCCAGAAAGTGTACGCATGTGTTTAATAATTGAGTTTAAGATGTCGAATGAGCTTGGAATGAGATTTACATAATTAATAAAGACAGTGCATGTTGCATATACGTGCACGTCTTTGACTAAAATAAAATATAGTTGAATATTAAATAGTTACATAATTAGAAATTATTATTAGTAAATAAAATCGATACTTGAATACCGGTTTTATGTAAATTCGAGTATTCAATAAATGTCTAAATCAAAAATTTATTGTAATAGAAATATTTCCAATTAAATATATAAACGAAGTTATTTCCGTACACGAGATGATTTATGAAGATACAGAAAAAATATATATAAAGGACATCCGTTTCGTTGAAGAAGTTTCGGACACAATAAAAAACATCCAGGTGAGAAAAGTCAGAATATACGCAATACAATAGAATTTGTTCGAGAATATTTCAACAAAAAACGGTAAATAATGTAAATATTTCTCAGGTAAAATAAGCATTGAACGTCCAGAATTAAAATAAAATTTTACTTGGCGACGGATGCATAAGTTATATCGATTTGTACTGGATTAACCCGACACGTTTATGCGCGTACAAATACTGCAAAATTATAGAATGCGCTATTTATTTAGAATTTTAGAAACGAAATACGATTGATTCCGCTTAATTGGGGCGGTTATTTAGGACAAATCGAAAAAAAAACCAATATAGGAAATATTAATAATTTAATTCGGTTATTTGGGACACTATGATGTTTAATTGGGACAGTAAATTCGAAATTTAAATACATATTTGTGATTCAACAAGGTTTTGTTGTTATATAATTATTTATAAACTTATATGGTTATAATTAACTAAGGCTCTATAGTAGAGATCGCTATAGGAGGGTTACTGTATTACTTGTTATTCAAATTTTACCCTATATCTAGCTTTTATTGAGCTGCTCCTATATTGGGACTGTCCCAATTGAGCGGAACCTACTGTACAATCGAGATTAAAGGTTATTCGATTGCATGAACCCTATAATAAATATTCAATGGGCAGGTCGTTAATTTTTCTAAAGGTCCATTGAAACGTGGACCCTTGGCAATTAATTAAAAGCCCTTAGTCGATAAAACATATAAAAACGTATTGTTTTTGATCGGCGTTATGTTATACAAACGATTGTTGAACAAAACAAAATTCCCCCTGCATATTTAAATCATTGTTATTCTAAGTTTGATCTTGTATTTTCAGCTGGAGAAGTCTGTTGACATTATATTCCAGAGTGAAAAATTAGTATCGTCCCGGATATTCAACGGCTTGTTTGGGACACGTCAAAAATCATGATTTATTATATAAAATGAATGCATCTTGAACATGTCATTATTTTTAAAAAGAAATTTAATGGAATTTTTAGTTAATTATCCGTGGATGGAAAAAGTATGAAGCAAAATTAATCATATTAAGTCTGTTTTCATTATATTTTGACTCATCAAAAAATATGGCAATTGGACAAAATATTACACATATATTTTATCGAATCTTATTGAATTTATCATTCATTTTTTATAGTAAATATGGCATGTTTTGATTGAAATTAGATGATCGATGAATACATAATATTTTATTGCAAAATATAATTGTGGCGATGATTCATACGATCAAGGACTCTACGGACCTTGACGTGGTTAATTCTAAGCATGCTTTAAGTCCTGATCATTTTGGTAGTCGTCTCTTCGATTGAAAAATGCTCTTATCTTATACAATAAATACTTATAGCGAAGGGTAATACGATCCCCACATAAAAAGCAAGCTTCCAAGCCCTAACAGGGGTGTAGATTTAGTAGGAGAAGGCGTAAAATAAATATCAACAAGAAAAAAAACAGTATTGGAATCCGATAAGAAAACTAAAAACTATTTGTCGATGTCAAACGAGTGTTTCGTCATCGCCTCTGGCCAGAATACCACTGCAACCTATTGTCAGACGCGTAAACTAATTCTCTCATTACGGCATATCGTGTGTCATCAGGTATGCGACGATGTTAAATCGAATTCTACTAAGAATCCATTGGATTCGCAAAATATGATCGTCACATCTCGAACGGAAGATGAAGACCGAAAACTCGTTGCTAGCACGTGTACGGCATACAGCCTCAAACAACACGTAATGCAAAGTTACGCCCCGATATTGGGGTCACCATCATTTTCGCGCGCCGCGGAACCGCTCAAGACGAAAAACACGATGCGACAGGTGAAAAAATAGCATATTACATCAATACGAATCGATTTGCAGACACCATTTGCACCATGACGAATTGTTTATATTATTTTCATGCGAAAAAGTTTATTAATTAAACGTTTAGAAACGAAGATGAACGAGATTCGATCGTGCCTTATTAATAAGCGTAATATAATTGTACAAAAATACAATGTTTTGACATCTATTTGACATGTAAAAAGAAACAAGTGAACGTCGAATGCAACTGTCATTCGTATGCACCGGGGGGCGTGTACGTTATGAATGTTTGTAGATATTGCGGCCGCCGCCCTGTGAGCGGTTGTCGTCGTCGTTGCCGATGTGGTTGCTGCTGCTGCTGCTGTTGCTCTTATGTCGATGAACGCGAACGAAAAGTTTTGCGAGTGTTTGTCGAGGGCGGAGGCCCGACGCCGATGAGGAATGCGGCGGATGTATCCGATGCCGCTAACGAATGGAGGGCCAACGAGGCGGGGCTGCCTACCTGCGGCTGGAGCGGGCGCGGGGCGCGGCTCATGCCAGGCGGGCGTGTCCCTGGACGCGGCAAGCCCTACCGCTGCAACTCGCGCTCCGCAACTGTTGAGTTTTGACCGCTTCAAACTTTCCAGTGTAGCAAGCGGCAACGCGCGCACCCTGGCAACACTGACTATGGTTGTTGTACATATTATGTATTCTATCAATATGTTTCAATTTGAAATTAAAATATATTATCAATATACTATCTACACACATAGATCTTATTTTATTAAACATATTTTGTTTAATTCTTTGTTTGCAAATTATTTTTATGCGGGCATGTCATTATTATATTTTTATAAATGATTATTATTAACTTGACATAAATATAATTTGTTATTCATGAATAAAAATTGTTATTCATGATATGCTTCAAAACTTAGTCGATATTTTGGATTTTTCTATGAATAAATATACGTAAATAAATGGTACACCCGATGATGTCCTCCGCCATAAGCTGAGGACACTCCGCCGGTAAACCAACGACCGGCCGATGTAGGATTTGTATTAAAAGAGTTGTTCGAGAAAAATAAAAAACTTGTGCCGATGGAGTCCCAAACAAACTCCATCGACATGGCTAAGTTAATGAATGGTATGGATAACTTAAATATATAGTATGATGGATAAATAAATGATTTAGCTTTCATTTCGCTTTTCTAAAAAGATTTAAACTTTGCTCTTTTAAAATAATATCTATTCGGTACCATTTAGGATTTCTATCGTAAACATCGTATATGGCAACATTCACCGCGCGTTTTCACTGCCTTTTGCCTGACGTTCGCTTGCCGGGCGTTGAAAGTTGTTGAAGAGTTAATCTCGGAATTGTAGTTGTACACAATCCTCTAAAATGGATGACGATGCGGAAACTTACAAACTGTGGAGAATTCGCAAGACTGTGATGCAGGTTTGCTAAACCTTCATAATATAACCTCAATATTCTAAAAAATATCTTTAATATTTAACACAAGCCCATTTATCGATGCGCGTTGTTTGCGTAAAAACGCAAAAATGAGCATGGAAGTTCAATCATTTAATTTATTAACCTATTTCAATTTATTACAATACTCTTAATTTATTATTTTTGAATAGTATAAAATATCATTCATATTTAAATCAATATAATTGTACATAATGTTTTAGTTGTGTCACGATCGAGGTTATTTAGTAACACAGGATGAATTGGATCAAACATTAGATCAATTTAAAGAACAATTCGGCGATAAACCCAGGTATTGTGGTGTTTAATATAAAATAGAATAATAATTTCAACTCGTAAGTAGACTGAGGTGCTATTAAAAATGTTTGTTTTATTTCTAGTGAAAAACGACCCGCAAGAAGTGATTTAATTGTATTAGTAGCCCACAATGACGATCCAACCGATCAGATGTTCGTTTTTTTCCCTGACGAACCCAAAATTGGAATTAAAACTATAAAAACTTATTGTACACGAATGCAGGAAGAAAATATTCATAGGGCTTGTGTTGTCGTCCAAGGAGGTTGTTATTTATTTTCATAAACTTATTGCTAGTGCTTTCATTATTTCATATTTAATATGAAATATTTTTTTCAGGAATGACACCGTCTGCTAAACAATCCTTAGTTGACATGGCTCCCAAATACATTTTAGAACAATTTTTAGAATCCGAATTACTTATAAATATTACCGAACATGAGCTCGTTCCGGAACACATTGTTTTAACGCCAGACGAAAAAGCGGAATTACTCACTAGATAGTAAGTAAATGAATATAATCATTTGTTTTATCGGTTTATTTATATTTTTTTTTACAGTAAACTTAAGGAGAACATGTTGATGAGAATTCAGGCCGGTGATCCAGTGGCTAGATATTTCGGATTAAAAAGAGGACAGGTTCGTAAAATGCATGGAATGCATCTGAAACCTGATTACAATATAAATGGTTTTTTGTTTTGTAGGTTGTTAAAATTATAAGATCATCGGAAACTGCCGGAAGATATATTTCTTATAGATTAGTTTGTTGAATAAAATTATTTATATTGTAAGGACTTGTGTAAAATGTATTCGATTTTAAGTAATAAAATATATTTAAACCGATTTATGATTTTTGGCTGTGCTATTCAACAAGCTCATCGATATCATTTTTATTCACCTCCAATCCCATGATCATGGCCAAAGACAATCTCGTTGACTTCGGGCTCCGTAGGTACTGTCTCAAATACCTTAAAGTCCTATTCAACATCGTTCTTTATCCAAAGCTTCATTCAAGTAGAAGTGAGTATTTTCTTGTTATCCCCTTCGCACATCTTTTCAATCATCTTGAGCCAGGCAACGGTACGGACGTGATATTTTCAAAACTCTTTGAGAGTGGGACTCGTTCTCGCTTTTCAATGATTTTACGTTCTATTTCTATGGTTATTTTTATTCTATTATGTCTGTCTTGTAGCTTTTCATTCGGAGAGGTTTTTGCAAGTGTTGTTAAATTTCGGACAAAAAAAATCCAAAATAATACGTCTAAACACAAGTTTGGAATAATGCCTGATCCTTTCTTCCCCTCTTCTCGTCATTCTTTATGCGAAACATAGCTGTATTTCTTTATCATTTCAAGTGCCTTGTCCGTTTTGGGACGTAGCCGATCTACTTGCCCTTATTTTTTTTTTCATACATTCGGTGGCTATGGCAAGATGGAATAATTTTGGACCCCCCATCCCGGCCCCTTTGTAAATGTAGCCAAACCACAACAGCTTCTTTCTCCCCATCGTTTACCTTACACTTTTCCTCCTGGTCTGCAGAAATTTATCCTTTCATCCATGAATAATGTGTTCAAAGTAATTAATTTTACGGTGTCCAGTAGCTCCTTGTGAAGAATTTGAAGTACGGTTGTATTCCTGACGTGTTCCGTCCATGGAATTTTCAACATGCCTCGGTAGCACCACATTTCAAATACTAATAGCTGGTTATTGTTCACTGATGATGATGATGATTTTGTATGGCTTTTACTTTGCCATTCTTCGCGTGCTCGTCGTTGATGGAGTTTCCTCCAACGTTTCGAAGCACGCCAAGAACGACATTAGTTGGCTACGTAATCCTGGTCAGGTTGGCTCTCTGAGCTTACACGGAGGGGCGGGCCCCTCTTTGAGCCTGCAGGCCAACATTGCACGCCTTAGTGATAGTCTAAAACAGCCGCCGGGTGCGGCATTGCTTCCCCGTTGCCGCTACTGCCTGGGAACTAGAGGACGGGGTGACTTTGTTAGGATTGGTAATTGTTCACTACCAGTAACGTTCACATTTCGGAACCATACAGAAGTACAGACCATGAATAATATTTCAGAGTTCGAAGACAGATATTCAAGGAATGTCGGCGACAACATAAAATGTTTTTTATTCTGATAAAAGCATTTCTCGCCATTTTAAGCCTAGCACTCAGGCTGTAGACACCTAGAAAATAGTCCCCTAGCATTATTATTCTAAGAATAAATAGTTATTCATGATATGCTTCATAATTTGGTCGATATTTAGGAGTTTATATTAAAAGAGTTATTCGACAAATATTTAGGGTCCCAAATAGACCCCATCAATGCAATGTTTGATGTCGTCTGTGAAACGGATGTTGCTTGTGATAAGTGATAAGTCTTGTGTCGTTTCATTGAACACCAACTCCGAATATATATTGAAAAGCTTCAGTGACAACCCATAACCTCGCTGTACACTATGACAGATTTCTAAAATATTTAAATGTAACGAAATAAAAGAAAAAAGTTGTAAATAAAATATTTTATTTAAATCATAATAAATACAGGTATATATGTAATTTTGGGAAGTTTTTTTTTTATTAATCTTTGACCACAACCTAAATAAAATCATCATATTTAAGTGGTACATATTAATCTATTTACATTAAAAAAAAATAGCTGCATATTTTATGACAAAATGCAACCATAAGTTTCGAGTTATTTCGACATTTTTAGTCAACAAAAATAAATAGAAAAGGAGCGACGATAGATGAAACATATATTATGCCCTATATAAGTCCACATTCCTTCATTTTTTTTAATAGATTACGCTTATACTGATAAAGGTATTTCAATCGCACGGTGTTGCAACGATTTCTTTCAGTCATAACATCCAGCAAAGGGCTAGTGATCTATAAACGATTAATAAAGATAATAAATCAATGTGAAGATGATATGAAATATTTCAATGTATTAACCTTTTCAGCAATATGTCCTAAAGCGATTGTACGAACTGCTTCATTGTGCTGCTTAGTTAAGAAGTCACATTCCATTCCTGCCGTTTCATTTGTAAAAGTTTCATTTTCTTCCTCTTCAAATATTTTTGGTATACCAATCAATGCCTAGAAAATACATTGTATTATTAGAACACAAAATATTGGAATTAAAATTAAAATATTATAATACTTCTAAACACGTTGACGTAAGTGCTGGATCGGGAGATATAATAGTTAGCGGTATTTCTCTTCGTACTTGCATAGTTAAATTATTCGAGGATTGGAAACAAGTTACTTGTATCTGGAAAGCAATAATTATTATATTAAAACCGATTATATATAATCAATATATTTATTTTAAAACGTTAAGCATACTTCGTGTGCTTTCGTAAATTGTTCGGTTAGAAAAACGGCAAATATTAATCCGACAAAGCTAGAATCCATTCTTTGGTACATTGCTTGGGTGCGCAGATCTTAAAATCATTAAATTATTTAATAATAGCAATAAAAAAAAATAATAAGATTTAAATATTATTTGTCGTACTAACCTACATGTGAAGGCCAAACTGTTATGTGGGGATGAGAGTGATACCATCCGACAACCCGCAAAGGTTTTTTGGCGGTATGAGTTAATTGCTCGGCGATATAACTGGCTTGTACCAATTGCTCATCGGATATTTCCACTCTATCGGGCTTCTTGTCGTAACGTCTCAATATCAACGGTGCACTAATTTTAACTTTTGTAGAATCATCGTTGACCTATATTATGACATAACAGTACATTAAAAATAATCTAAGTATAAATCGTTATATAGTTATTGAATTATTGTTATTTTAATTGTGGGCATTTTACATACTTCTCCGATAAGTAATCCCATGATTTCTTCGCTCTCCGTGGCGAGAGCATGCTGAAGACATATTTTTAGAACGTCTGCTGAAAGCTCGACGCAATTCAACATCGCCGCGGCTGACGTCCTATTTGACAATTGTGGCGGGTCGTTTTGACAGCTAGTCGCCCGCGCGCAAATCCCACGTTTGCGAACGCTAACTTCACGCGCTAGAATCAAAATCGGATATCTCCATTGATACATATTTTTAAAGCTGTTTAAATAAATTGTGATGTTTTATGTATTGTTATAATTGATATAAACATAACAGATTTATTAAATCATTTGAGATCAATACAATGCAATTTGACAATATTTTTTTAAATATATTTTCAATTGAGAAAAATGGCGCATTTTCCTGAAATTAACACCTACGCTATTTTATTTACAATGCAATCGTAATTTTGAATAAAAATTAATATAAGACCGGTTCATATTTTTAGAGAAACGCTGTGTATTTAATAAGCTAACTGTTTGAATAGTTTCTTTAACATTTTGATAGATGGCATTTGACTTACTTATTTTAAATTTAGATAAAACATGTGTTTATATATATTTAAAAAAATAACCTTTTCATGATTAAAATTGATTCTGCAAATTAATGATGGTGGATCAATTGAATTAAATCATTGTGTTCTGTCTGTAGATGGTATTTCATTAATCTTTATGGTAATACAAATCTTGACCAGTTCATCTACTGATATCTTTCAGGGAATAAATAAATATATATATTTAATATTATTTCACTTATTATTTTAATAATACTAATATATCTAGACAAGATAATCGTTGACGGAATAAAAGTAATATGCGAAAACACGATTGAGTGCGTCAAGGTATCCGCAATGTATACCCGGGTATATATTTAAGTTTAATTAAAGCGAACAAGATTCATTAGCAGTTGTTGGCGAATATATTCCAGTGCTAGAAGTGGTCCAGCACGTGTCGTATTTTTATATATGCATTATTACTTCTATCGATTATAATTTGAATTGCTTTTCGAGCACTGGCTTAAAAAGTGGCTTCCATCTCATCCATTCATCATCCACGGTGACGGGCCACGGTGGTGTTAGGGGATCCTCAATATTCGGTCGGTCTTGATGAGCACCATGCAAAACGTCAATCCTCATACACTTCTTTTGAACCACGAATCTGCCTATCAAAAATTTCACTCTCTGCAACTTACTTTGCAATAAATAGCTTGCACGGCCTGGACATGACCTAAAACTATAGTGATAAAAAAAATCATAATGATGACCCTATCTCGATTATGAGAAAGTAATACGGAGCTCGAATCTCGTCGAAACTAGTTTCGTGAATTTTCATTAAATATTTTATCCTTTTAAATATATCCATGTTATTTTAAAATAATTATTAAACTATATACATACCGTGGAACCTCTCATAACGAGCATAATTCGTTCCAAATCTTGCTCGTTGTGTGAAACACTCGTTAAGCGAAACTAATTTACTCACATAAATCAATATAAAACACGATAATGCCTTCCATGCGAAATATTTTTTTTAACTTTTATTCAAATAAAATTGCATGCTTATTAATCATGCTTGACAAATAATTAATTCTTTTTTACTAGAAAGCTGTCTAGAGACATTTGTTTTAGCCGACTCTTTAAAATTTAGTGAAAATGTGACACAGCGTTATCATTGAATATGTTTGTAGCACGCATAGCCACCTCCTTATTAGGATGATGCTTCTCAATGTACGATGAAACAGTTTCCCATGCTTTCAGCATTTCTCTTATTTCGGCATAAGATTGTTTCTTTGCTACTTCCTCTTCCTCCAAACTCTCCTTCATAACTTCTTGCTGTGAAATACTATCCAACACACACAAGTGCGTCATACGTTTGTGACTTCCCTTTCTGCGTCACTCGTTATGCGAAATGTCGCTCGTTAAGGGAGCAATTTTTTCACTTTTTTTTTGCTCGTTAATGCGAATTACTCATTATGGGAGGTGCTCGTTAAGAGAGGTTCCACTGTATTTGTATGTTAAGAGATTATTTTGTGATAGTTGATTAAATTATATCATTCATCTATTCAGTGAATAGTGAAACGATACTCAAAAAATATACGCGCTTAGCGAACTGTTACATATTATAACAGTAGGGATTAATAACCAAACCAATTATTGTTAAATCTTGACGTGTATACATTCTTCTTCAAATAAAAAAATAATTATAGTAATTACCAAGTATACTGGGTTTGTTAAAAGAATATTTGGAATTTTTGAGTTTGGCTAACATTGAGGAAATGAAGAGAGAATAATCGAAGTTGAAAATTGCATTACAAAAGTGCTTTTAAGAATAGAAAAGAACAAGTACAAGTGTATGTTGTATCTGATACAGACTATTTTAAAGATGACAAAATAAATCATCATCATTTGCTAGCCACGAGACACTCACTCACTGATCGTATGGGTCTTACCAGAGTCTTGCAAACCGAAAGTTGAGGCCAAAGGAATATGGGTCTCACACGTGACATAAGGGTTTTGATTCACTAAGTTATTGTGACGTTTTGGTATGACGTTTTTAGTGCAGAGTTTTTCCTATCTTGACTATTGCCGGCATTAGACGTATATCTTCTAACATTGTTAGTATTGGATTTTATCATCCTCACTGAATCCAGGCAAGGGGCTTTTTCTCGATATTCGTTCCATCTTTTCTATGCGTTGCTGGCATGTAAAAAACCACAAATGACGAGTATTAACATTGTTTCAAAATAGCTTTCGTCTCCCAAATAGGGGAGATGAATTCATTCACGTGATTATGTTTTATTTTTTTTCGAGCCATTTCTAAGCTAATATGAACATGCATTTCTAAGCTAATATAATATGAACATGAATTTTGATTGGACTACGGAATATTTCTGGGTTTTTTTCTTTATTTTAAGTGGTTTAATCTTAATGAAGATTCGTAATTTATGTCATTTATATTTTTATTATGGTATTTAGGATTATATTGGATGTGGTTGACATATTAAATTAATTATATTTAAAAAAACTGAGAATTAAACAATATATATTGTAAATATGAATTTTAGTATGTTCTATTGGTTATAGGCTCGTCCATATTCACTGCCGAGCTGCAGCACCCCCAAGAAAATTTGCGAAAAATATATTTTAATTTATTTATAGAGGGAGTCGAGTGTTGTCGCGTGCCGGTATCGGACGTGGTGGCAATGGCGGTTGGGCACAATCATGGTTTCGTAGATTCTAGGGAGCTATGAGGAGCCAGGCCGCTATCCAGGCCAATTCAGTGACGTGTGTGCTACCGGAGATGCCCGTAGCACCCGATCAGACCGTAAATTAAATACGAATTGGCCCTAACCTCGTCTGATTATTATTGTTACAATCCGCGCGTGACAGCTCGGCTCCCGGGCTTTGGTTGGCGACCTGACTCGTATTCGAAGAGCCAAGATAACCTGGAGAACGTCTGTCACAGTCATGACATCATGGTGTTACACTGCGCGTTTAATCTTCGGTAGCACCCCTATATATTTTGCCCACGAACCGCCACTGGTTATATGCATTTATCAAAATTTCGAACCTGGAATTGATTAAAAAGAAATGAAAGCTTAACTTTTTAAAGTTTATTCTAAGAGACAATCAAAATAGATGGAATAAAATGTTCTAAGTTATAGTAAAACATATATTTTTTTATACAAATCAATCGGAGCTGAACTGAAAACAAAACCGAATTGATATATTTTTATTTAATTGAATCGGTACGAAAAAAATAACTATTTGAAGCTCTTTTATTATAAAGTTCTTGTAAGTTTATTATCATTGTATTAAAATGGATTAAATTTATTTTTTGAATGAAGAATAATTTATTAATTAGTAATTAAAGAGAAAGATAAATTTGACATTACATTTTGTTACCATTAAAATCACCCTTCACTTTTTCCATTTCTCAAAAAGTCAATTTTATTAAAAATATTAATTTTGGCATATTTAATAAAACGGAAAATCAAGTGAAAATGTCTCCTATTAAAAAGAAAATTGATAATAATGATTACATTTATAATTCAATCTATGAAATGTTTATTAAAATATACACCCATCCCTCGCTTAACACGGAAGATAGGTTCTGCTAGATCACCGGTTAAACGAAACCATGTTAAGCGAGACTAACAAATGTAAGAGAGGATACGTTATTTTTTAAAAATATTAAAGAAATAGGTAGATAAACTGAAAATTTATTGAAACATTATGAACATGATGATATTTATTTCAGGTGTACCATTTTTTTTACATTTAAAATGGACAGTTGTCGTCCAGATATACCCTAACTGTTATTCTTGGAAATTCCCGTAGCTGTGCGCACGTCTACAAAGCTAGATTTTATCGAATTTTTTTTTTCAACGCAACTGAAACCGTGTTAATCGAGTATCGTGTTAAGTGAGGGATAGGTGTATTTAAATTGGAATAAAAAATAATTCTGAGACGTCAATGGGATTTTAAATATGAAACCGTTATAATTTATATTGCAACGATATTTAAATAAAACAAATGAATCCTATATAAATTCTTTTATTTATTAACGTTTCCCCACCATATCGTTCATATCATCGTCTTATCACTTTTGCCGGTAAATAATAGCGGAGGCTTTATTCGCACGTCGGCTGCGAAACAAGATAGTCGTGTCTTCAGAACTGGTTTTCGCTTAATACGCGTAGTGAAAAATCTCGACGATACGATAAATTAAACATTGACATATAGTGCATTTTAAACAATCGATCAAAAAGAAAATTAGTGCCATCGGAAAATTGCAACGTACGAAAAAATGGATTGATTGAGGTGAGTGAATTTAAATTATTATTCGAAATAATATTGTGTCAAAATATTATCGGGATACGTTTTTATTTTATTATTAAAATTTAACCCAGTTTCTCGTCGAAAAATGGTTATTATGCATCGAAATAATTTGTTTTATTTGTATACGCAATGGGTAATAAAAAAATATAATAATGTGAAGTAACCGTACAATCTATCTATACATATTTATATTATATTCAAAGCGGAGTAATCTCGGTTACATGATCTGATTTTAATTACACTATGCTTCATTATTCAACATCATTTTCAGCTCGATTCCTATGAAACGCAAGACAATGCTTTTTTCCCGTATACATAAAATAAAAAAAAATACTAATAGGGTAAATAATGGTTACGATATGTAAATGCGTCGTATAAAATAATTGAATCCGCCATTGAATTGGATGATATTTTTTTTTTATATAAAAATACGCAATTATCGGGGAATCGTGATTGTAATGTTGCGAAAGATTCGATTTCGATAATGATCAATTTACTCTTTTTTTTTACTATATAGATGACTAATTTAATATAATTCGGATGCATGCTCATTCCGACGATGATCCATGCATTTTAAATTGATCCGTATAATTTAAAATCATTTCGGATAGTGCGAAGGTCGATGAGCTTCCGCATAAGTGAATGTTGAGCTTTATTTCGTATAAAAAAATAAATATTATCCATAGAACAGATCTCTACAAATGTCAGTGATGGACAATAAGAATATTACAAAACACCTGTTTGCTTTTAACTAGTTTTTTTTCATGGTTTAATTGAGTCGATATGTCCTACTATTTTTCCCTTATTATTTGAGATATAATAATTTTCAGCTATGACGCTTATTTTCGCTTCCCAAAAAAAAAGAAAGTAGTCCAGCGTTAGGAGGGATTGCATAATTATTTTTTAATTTTTCTTAAACATTCAATAATAAAACAAAATTAAAACCAGGGATTTTCACTCTAATTGTATAATAATGTATTGATTATATCTATTCATCTCTTTTAGAAAGGATCAAAAGTGTAAATTAAGAAAGGATTGTATCCTGTTTTTAAAATATTCTATCCCCTCTGATGCTCTTTTTTAATTGAAGTTATTAAAATATTTTTTTTCATTGAATTAGGGTGCTAATAAATCTAATTGATTCAATTTAAAATGGTAAATTGATTTAATCTTGTCGTTGAATTAAATTTTCCTGGGATTTAAAATATAGTGCAGTCAAACCTCCTATAGCGCTGATATATGAACCACGCTATAGAAAACATCATCATATTTTTTTGTCAACCAAATCAACCAAAGGGAATTGTCTTTTATTTTGCACGGTAATATTTTACGTATTTACGAAATATATACTTTGACCCAGAAAATTGAGCGTTTTGTAGAATACCGCACTATAAAAGAGACGGACGCACACGCCACTCTATAGAAGGGTTAACTGTAATTCATAAATAGTAGGTCTACTGAGTTAGAAAGGTAAAACCGATCCGACTGCGGCTCGGAAACATCCGCATTGTCCGAAGTGGGTCTCTGAGGGACCCCAAGGATTTCAAGTTAACATATTGATGAATTCTTCATATTTTTTTAAATGGATTATTCAAAGCTTATTCATATGTTCGCTCTCGGCGATGTCTCGCAGTACGTTTCACTCTCAATTGGCACATCGTACTAGATGCGAGCGAGACAAAACATCGCGTTCGTGGTAACAGTAGCGAATATGGTTGTTTTTATTTTATATCCGCAATTACAATAAAGTATAATTATTTTATATAATATTTATTCTTTAGATTTTTTAGACAAATACAAAAGGTTTGCGACATATAGGATTTATATTAAAAGAGTTATTCGGGAAGAATCAAAAACTTGGCGTGGTTAGATTAAAAAACTCGGTCTTATTAAAACAATAAATCTGTATTAACATTTTTTTTAGAGTGTTATTATCAGGATTTGTTTCAGAGAAAGTCTGTTGTCTGTTTCGCTTTGTGTTATTGCTTATTATCCAATATTCGTCGCCTGTTTATTTCCGTAGCTTATCATAAAAAAGGAGATTGCTTTTCTCTTTATTTTTACGATGCGTTTTAAATAATCTTGCATCATGGAGTTAATCCTGGAATATTTTTTAGTATTATCTAGATTAGATCTAGGTATTACCATTTTTTTTCTTGGTCCATGTATCCAAGAGTGTGTAGTTTTCTATGCCTCGTTTATTCACCCGAGATCAGATGTTATATTTTATTAACCGTTTAGATGCCACGGCGTGCAGGCACGCGAAATCATCTAACCATCAGCGCCACGGCAAACGCTACTACGAATTTATTTATGAATAAATATATATTTTTAAATGAAAATTAATGCAGGGAGATCTTTTGAAGGCAATGTGATTGTTAGAATGTCGATATGTTTAGCCGTTTCATTTTATTTGAAGCCTATACGGCGTACGGGTAAAAATCCATATAATTGGCTTGGCGATTAAAGGGTTAATATATACTGTTTTATTATTATTTATATAGATTAAGCGATAAGGAATGATGTAAGTGATCTAATTGGAAGTGTCTGATTTGGATTTAATCTTACTTTTTCTGGGGATAATTAGCTGAAAATGGATTTGGGAAGCGATAGGTTCGTAATTGAGGGGGTTTATATTTTTAAATTTTAAGGGGTATTAACAGAAAGGAACAGCAAGATTTTTAATATAATTAGATAATTGTAGAATTTTAAGATCGTTACGTTCAGCATTTGTCTAAGTAATATGTTTAATAATAAAATCACCTACCGCTGTAACTTTTTAAATTACCTGCCGTAAAGATCAAGCATTTATTATGTTGGTTTAAAAGCATTCATATCTTGATCTAAAAATAGCATGTAAAGCTTAATGTGCACTTCTTCTGGTATTTTGTGACTTCAATCGTTTAGTAACAGTTATGTTCTGCAATAAAGTTAATTAGCTTCGAAAAACAAGATCAAATGAGGCATTTCTCATGCTTTAACGGAAACTATTGCAATTGAAAACGTGTAAAAATCCGCATAAAATGGCATAGGATTGCAAAAAAATGCATTTGCATCTGTCTGCTTGCAGGTTACCGATATATAGAATATCAAACATCAACTACCAGTTGTAATCTTATTGTTTTTCTCGACACACACAGCTTTTGTACTGATCTTGATCGCATGTTTACAGAAATGGGGGTCACACAGTTCACATCGTTTGTCGGCATTAATGTGCGAATTTAATTAAGAAAGATGTGTATTTAAAAAATAAAAATAAAACGAAATTAATGCAACGATTACGATCTGAATAACACTTATAGTTTTGGTGGATTTATCGCATCGTTGACAATGATAAATTTTTAGGGAAAACGTAATGATACTCTTTCATTGTAAATAGAAGCGGATCCTGTTATCCGTAATGTTTTGTTTAAACACCGATCGTTAAATTTGATCTAGTTTACGAAATGTGGAGCTTTTGATATTTTTGAAAAAAACGATTGTAATTAAGATAAATTGTATGTGTTTAGCGATCGTCTATCATTTCGTTGCCGCAAATTTTAATTTTGATCAATATTTTTTCAGCGAAAGATGTGTATTATTTTTTATATAAATAAATATTTGTGCAGGGATAATTTAATCTCGGTTCACGATCATGTGTATATAATTTATTTCTGGTTAAAAGGTCGCGTGTGCAATAAAAATTACGACGTGACGGGTTAAAAGGGTTAAGTTCGCCTGCGCTGTGTTTTTATTTAATGCGTCTTTATTATTGAAATTATATGATCTTCGACGGCCTTTGACTTTTTTAAACTTTTCAGCCAATAATGGCGTTTATTTTGAGTGCCAGCGTATAATTTATTGTCTGCGAACAGTTACAGAATTGAGCTAATCGCAAATTATATTATCATGAGATGAATAAATCAATAGTTTGATGGCAACCACGTGCAGTGTTCGTATTGGGAATTTAATAAAAACCGAAATGGTATATAGGCCCGTTGAACCGATGGTTAAAATTTATTATTGTTGGTCAATTGGCCGGTAATTTGTTGAGTGAGCACTGTGGTTTACGGCTACGCTCCAAATTGGCGATTCGCGTCGAATGTTCGCCGTATGCCACAAATCTACATTTTGGTATTGTGATATACGAATAATGTGTATAAGAAATTTTCTGCTTTGAATCGGTGATGAAGCCGAAATTCTGCTATGGAATCCGAAAAGAACCAAAATCGGAGACATAAGCATCTTTATTGGTGACCAAATACAGCGGCGAAATCGGCCGAGCCGACCCGGGGATTACAGGTTGGATTATTTGACTCTTACAACTCTTGAAGAGTACAGGATATAACTTTACATTAGATTGGAGGGCATTACCAAATTATCTCTTTATTAACAAAATAATTATAGTATAAAAAAATACTGAAAACACTTATTCAAACTCAAGATATTGAAAAAATCTTGATCAATAATAAATATAAAAATATAAAAAATGTTTCAATTTTTTGTGTGTTACAACGAAACCATGTTGTTGGATATTGTGTTATAGGAGGGTTTCCTATATATTAAAATATTAGCTGAGGTTTATTTTAATAGCATCTTGAATTCTATGCTCTACTTTTTGCAAAAGACCGATTGCAGTTCAATCTTTATTGGAATGAGAGGTTTTAAGGCTTATTTTACGTTCTTCTCAAACATTAAATGAAGATACATTTTTTTTATTGATAACATATTTTACTGATCCTACTCTTTTAACTGATCCGTCACGGTGTCTCGAAACCAATTCCCTTATTATAAGGGAAAATAGACCCCAAGCATTTCAAGTCAAAAGATATTGATGAAATCCTTATCAACGTTTTTTTTTAAAATGGATTATTCTAACAATAAAAATAGTTATTCATGATACACTTCATATTTTGTATTTTTCAACTAATCAATATAATGCGCAAATGACACGTGCACCCGACGATGTTCCGTCGCACACTGAGGACACGCTACCGATAGACCGACCGCCAAATTTTCGTGGCACGTGTCACTAGTATACGTTTCACTCGCACTTAGCACATCGTTACGGATGCGAGCGAGAAAAAACATCGCGCCCCTGGCTACAGAAATGTATATTGTTGCTTATGCAATGGCGGACAATAAAGTCAATAATTATTTATTTTTAACTTAAACAAATACAAATAGTTTGTAATACTTAGGGTTCATATTAATAGAATTATTCGAGAAAAATCAAAAACTAGGAGTCCCAAATAGACCCCATCGGGACGGCTAGGTTAATGACAAATTTGGCATTGATTAATATATATTTTCACATAGACGACACGCTTTTAGTCAAAATGTCAAATCTTTGAAGGGCTTCACGATAAAATGTGGCGGGCCGCATGCGGCTTGTGGGCCGCGGGTTGCTCACCCCTGCTATATAGATTCTGGAAGGCAGAGCCAGGATTTATGCTTTCGTTTGGCTTGATCTATGACACGTGTGGATCAGATTCCAAGGTGTAGGATCATACACTTGTCGCGTGGAGTAGTGCCGATTTTTTAGATAAAGTATGGAAAATACTTTGCGAAGAGATATCCTTCTAGAAACATATTTCGGTTAATAGTCCGCATAAACCCGTTGATCTTACTAGCATGTTAATCAACGATTGTATTACTTTTCCTCGACGTTACAACTTAGAAAATGTTGTTTTGGCTTTCGATTCAAAAATACATCAATCAGGATCATTAAAAAAAAGGGTTTTGCGCAAGCAGTTGGGTTGTGAATTTAATAAAATACGTCCCGTGATGCTATGCTCGCTGAAGAAGGAGCTCGAGCATAAGTTTAATAATGTAGAAATCCCTAGTGTATCATTCTTAAAAATAATGTCTAAAACTGGCATATAGGAGAAGCCTTGTAAAACGCACCAAAATGCACATTGAGGGTTTAAGGACACAGAAGAAGGGGAAATATTCTGAAATAAGTTTAAAATGTGAGGATCTATCAGACCAGAGAGAGTAATATGATATTCTATATGTGGCTGGAGGAGAAATTCGATAGGAATGAGAAAGAAGAAGATTTGCTGTAACAGACTAAGAACAAACTATGTTAAAATAAACATGCCAAAGTTGTGGTTTATGATAATATGAGGTGAGGACATTCTACGATTAGTTTATAGTAGAAACAATATCAGTTCAAGCATAGGTTGGGAAGCTAAAATCAACATCAGGGTTTAGATAGTGAGGAATGCCTTCGTTGAGAAGTCGCTTTTTCTCTTTGAAGTTCCGGCTCAGAACTTTGCGACGCTATACACGTGTTGTTTGTGCTTCTATGGGTATTGAAGACGTGGATGTTGTTAGTAGCAAACAATTAGAAATTTTATGATTGCGAATGATGTTGAACTTGCAATTGGAATGAAGAATGAAACTTTATTTCAGTTCCTTCGCAAGGATCAGAGGCTTTTGAACACAATTCTTCTTCTTCATGTGCCTTGTCTATATTCGAACTTAGGCGATCTGTTGATTTTGTGTTTTCATCGTAGTAGCTTCTATCCAAACTAACAATGAAATTAGTCTTATCTAGGAGGCACCCGCTAGTGACAAGAAAATATGTAGTCATATGATGAAAATAAATGAGCAAAATAGAGATTTTATGTATCGAAAATTAATTATAAAAATGCCATTTTTCAATATAAGAGATGATTTTTTAGATTAGAAATAATTAGATTTTAGAAATATTTAACAATATTATATTTTTTTGTTGTTAAATTATAAGAGTAATCAATCATTACTTAATTGAAAATGAACATTTGATTATGATGATAATTTTTCGCTTAGTTTTATATTTTCAAAAATTGGTCGTTACCAAATATTTCGTATAAAAATTATCGTACAGTGAAAGGATTAAGGTTAATTAATACTTAAGTTAATTTTAATCGCTCTACTCTCTCCGTTTAACCGTTAAAATTTGCTCATCTCAAGGTACTCGGGGTATACCCTCAGCCAATTAATGCCCACACCATGTTCCATATCGGACTGTCGCTTTTATTATTAATGCCGGAAATCGTAAATTGTTTCCGTCTGCAAATTTTTGTTCATAATCAAGAATTAACATATGCCGTAATTCGGAGTTCATGGAACCCGCTGCAAAAAAATATATTTCAATATTAATGAGAGCGTTTCGTAACGCGTTCAATTGTCATACACGTCGTGTTGATGCTAATTTGTCGCTTGATTACTTTCTTCGGATAGGATTTTTTAATTTGCAAGATTTAATGCTTTCTTTCATCGCACTGCGGTGTCACATCATGATTGTGCAACCGTCAACATTTTTGTGTTTGTACATTCGGTTGATGTACGTCATTAGAAATGTGCTTTCATTTTCGCCCAAAAGACATCAGAAAGTAACTGCTTAATTACTCGTAAAAATTAAATGCAAAATATTTTTTTTGGATATAAATAATATATATAGGGAAAAGGGTCATGTAATTATTTTATACAATGCAAACGAATTATCGATGATCGCTAAGCATATTAATCTGTTTAGATATGAATGATTTTTAACGAGGAATTGAGTGGGTCGTGAGCGATGTTAATTTATTTCTTCGTATGAAAAAATCTATCATATCGATCACAAGCCTACTTTCTATCAATAGATAATTCGAAATTGTGATGATCATCTGATTATAATTTTCCGCTTTACCGTATTACATATTTATACGTAATGAATTAATCAAATTATATCACATTATGATTTTTTTGATTACCATCTTTGGTGTATAAATTAGATTTTATATAACAGATTGTAATTTGGTGCATATTTTAATTCGTTCGTTTAAAACGCAGCGCTTCTCACTGCCATTGAAATTATACGCTGCAATATAATAAGAAGACATAAACGGATTTGCCGATCTCATAAATATTTGCATGCAACGTGTTATTTGCGCGATTTCGGTCTGGTAATGTTGCCATTGTTCCGGCCGGAAAGATTCGTTGCATTAACTTTTACGACGGCAGCGAATTGTGATTGATGCAGAAAAATGAAATCATGTGAAAACAAATTAGCGCGCGATGCACTTTTGCATCTTCGACGATTAAACAAAAAGCGGCACGACATATGATCGGATCGTATTTCCACGTCTGCCGTATTATTACCCCTTTTATATAAAAGTTGCAGGAGTTATCGAACGGGTTCGTGTGTCACGTAGCCGCCGCGGCCATCTCTCAATTTTGCCGAAGTGTGTCTGTCGGATATGATGAATTGTTCCCACACTTGGCGCAATTGTACGTTTCGATTTCTCATAGGAAAAATGTTTTAACCGGAAAACAAAAGAAACATATATCGCGGCGTATGGAGATCGTTGTCGGCGGCGATTCGACGCTATCGACACCGGAATTTCACTTTCGCCGCATTTTTATTGCCGATAATAAAATTTGTCTCGCCGCGTCACCGATTATCGAATTGTTTTTTTCATTGCGGCAACACTGACGTCGAGCGCCGACCTGTCAAACGTCGACACCGCCATTTTGTTTATTATTTTAATTCATTGAAGGTTATGTTAATCCTAATATAAATATATTAAAATCACATTTTATATTATTATGAACAAATATAGATCGAGTTTTAGATTTAAGCAATGTAATATTAGCGATCTTCGAATAACAGATATTTAAATACTAATACAATACCTATAGCCGCCAAGAATTTATCAGAAATGAAACACAACTATCTACCATACCACTAAAATTGATGGTCAGCATCTCACTATGCTTAAATCTGGTCTTTAACGGATTTCTCACCACAGAGCCAGTATACCCTCGGAAGGAAAACCCTAATCTGTTGCCCAATAATTGGTCTAGTCTCGATACTTTCGCTCCTCTTTCTTCTTTCTAGGGGACCCCTCTCCGAGAAGGTCTTTCTCATGATGAAAGGATTGCTATTGCGCGACAGGGCTAACAATTACTTGCGACCGGTTACTTGATACACGTTTTGGGCAGATGTGCATATGTATGCCTGTGTATATCTATATAGGTGTGTGTGAGTGATCGCTCGCTACTTGTTACTCGTGACTCGTTATAAGCAGATAACGCCTTAGAGAAGAGAACAAACGAATACCGAGACAAACCCCCTCCTACTTGCCTGGACACAGTCGAGAGGGTAAAATTCGATACCAACATGGTAGAAGATGTACGTCCAATGCCAGCAATGGCCAAGAGAGGGAAACTCTTTACAAAAAACCGCATACCAAGACGGCTCGGGTCCCCGCGGTATGGATACGAAAGAGGAGCCCTAACGTCACGTGTGAGACTCAGGTTCCTTTGGCCTCAACTACCATGCGAGAGTTTGGTAAGGCCCATGCCCTCAGCGAGTGAGAGCCTTGTGTCCAGAAACTCCCTCTTCAAGTAGTTGGTTTATCTTCTTTCCACGGAATCTTCAACATTCTTCGTTAGCGCCACATTTCAAATGCTTTCAGTCGAATTGGAATAGCGAATTGAACGAAAGTCGATGACTATGCGTATCTTAATAATGTTATTTAAAAATAACATTGTATATACATTTTAATTTAAAATTAATTTGGCTGCATAAGTTGGTAATAGCCTATTCATCATTAATAATAATTATTCGCACATATTTGACAAAAATGCAGTAAATTTATAATGATCGCGCATTTGGCGATTCTGCATCTATTTTTTGAATGTTGGCAAAACGAATTTAAGATTTTATTTATCTTCGGTAATGGAGGCTGTCGCATCTGTGTCTCTTCGAAAATATTTCCCGCCATTATTAGGTCGCGTCCGATATCCAACGAACCATACGTTTTTATCGGAAATTGATTATATATTAAAATATCCGCCATCACTCGTAATCATATTGGAATTTGTACAAATATCGAATGTGATAAATCGTTTTTTAATATGATTTTTTTATTGGAATTGCGTTTTCACGCGTTCGATGGCAGTTTCACGGCCAACCACATCCGGACCACACCCGATGCAACTCGGCCATGAAATTCAGTCCAATTTCTTACATCCGTCGTCGTCTAAGCGACGTGTGTGTGTCGCTTCTGAAAGATGGTTTCAGTTGTCGGCGCCGAAAGAGACCACCGGGTCATTGTCGCGTGTCCTAAATGGCGATCAATCAAATTGGCGAAATGGGGCCTACCGAGGCCAATCGCGACGCGGTTCTCTCTGTCATTATTCACGTTTGGCTAATGACATAATAGGGTTTCGCTTGATTAATTATTTCACGGTTCGTCTTTGACAGGGTGAAGCCAAACGCGTCAATGTTGTCGTGAAGATGTGAAGAATTAAGCACAAATTGACCGCTGGATCGCTTTCACTGTTTTCTGGTTTATTTTCGCCGCTCAAGTCCACCGGACATTAATTGAAGGTTGTATAGAATTTATCGGTGTGAGCGTTGCGATTCTTGCGTCGTTGTCATGGAAAGTAAATCGATGTTTTATAATCACAAGATGCGAATGTTGTTTTTAAGAATATTTTATTCTTGATATTTTTAAGTAAAATAATCTCTCTACTTAATTTAAGAAGCAAGTTGTTAATCAGTCCTTTAATTAATCTCCTTTTGCGGGTCATTGCTCTTAGATCTCCATCCAAGTCTTTATTTCTGAGATTGACGTGCTCTTAATTGTATTTGTTTTATTATTGGCGGCGATGGCGGTTGGTCAAAATCATAGTTTTGTGTATTCTATGGAGCTATGAGGAGCCAGGCCGCTATCCAGGCCAATTCAGTGACGTGTGTGGTGCTGGAGGTGCCCGTAGTACCCGATCAGACCGTAAGTTAAATACGAATTGGCCCTAACCTCGTCTGATTATTATTGTTACAATCCATACGTGACAGCTCGGCTCCCGGGCTTTGGTTGCGACTTGACCCGTATTCGAAGAGCCAAGATAACCTGGAGAACGTCCGTCACAGCCATGACATCATGGTTGAGACGGAGGTGTCTCCAGGTGGCAAAGACCCGCCTCAGGATTAATATGCCGCTTAAATAATAAATAATTATATACATGAAAATATTAAATTAATATAACAGTTCTACTAGAAACGAATCATTTAATACTTCATTGTGTTATCTTAAGTACATGGATCCTCATTGTAATAGATTCAGTTCTCCAAATAAAAATTTTCAATAGATTTTTCTTCCAAATTAGTTTCATTGCTATTTGTAATAAGTAACCAGTGCCACTCAGAATTTCAAAAGCATCTAGGGTTGAGATTTCTCTCAAAGAAGACCAAAGTCAAGCTTTACAAGACCCTCAGCATCAACGCCCTAATAAACGGATCTGAATGTTAAGCTTTGATAATCCAAGATAAGCGACAACTGGATATCCTGGAGAGGAGGATTCTCAGACAAATATTTGGAGCCGTATTTGACGATGGAGCCGTATTCGACGATTCGACGAATGACGTATTCAAAGTAACGAGGAGCTGTACTGACTATTCAAGGATATACCAGTCACAGCTGTCGTCAGAGTGGCCAGACTCCGTTGGGCTGGTCACTTGTCAAGGATGCGGGACAGTCAGCTTCAGAAAAGGCTTATGGTTGACAAGCCTTCCTGTCCCCGGAGGAAAGGAAGACCAAGGCTGTGATGGTTAGACTGTGTATAGATGGACACTGCATCATTGAAACTTGCCGGAAGATGGAGTAACGTAGTGGGAGACCGGATAAAATGGAGAAGGGTGTTGGATGAGGCCAGGGCTCTAGAGTAGGGTTGATGCGCCTATGATGATGATGATAGATTTATCTATGCAGGACTTACTACTTATTTTCTATGCAGGGTTAAAATTTCTAGTTACTTGGCGTAGCTAGAAATTTTAACCCTGATTGCAAATGTCTCAGGCTACATTTCCTTCAAAAAATATAAAACTTTGGATGGTATAATTTATTTTATAATCCCTAATAATTTTTAATTTACTAAATATTCTTACTACACAAGCGACTTTATGTGCTAAATGTTCTTTTCGCACTACCAAAAATATACCTATGATTTAGAAAACCTAAATCCTGTATTGCTTCTTATTACACCGTGCATTGCATATGCTACATAATATTCATTTTTTTTAAGAAAAAATCAGTGGCACCCCAAGGCCCCAGAGTGCCGAGGGCTCCGATAGCTATCAGGTAGCTACCCGCCTGGATGAAGATCTCTATTGCCGGATAGATCGCGAAATATTATGAATATTGTCTTAACACATTTTGCGCCAAATTTTGCGTTTGGCCGGGCGATTTCGAGAAAAAAAAAAGTTATGTACTTCAGTTAAATCGATGTAACTCTAATACCATTTAAGTTACGTAGTATAAATGATTTTGGTTTAACATCAGCGCCAATGAGGACTCGAAAACGCGTCCCCCGTACTTCTACGTTGGCCCGCGAGGACGCGTATTCGAGTCCTCCGGACCGCAACGTGTTAATATACTTTCGAGATCTCACTATAGGCGGAGCTACGACACAATGAGCGTAAACTTTGAATGGGGCCCCTGACTGCCGAGGGCTTCAGAATATTGAACCACGACACTGGTTAATTTTTAATATTATTTCAGTTGGATTTAAATTTATATTATTTGTTTTATAATTATTTATTCAACGAAGGATAGTTGGGATTAAATTAATTAATTTAAATTCGCCAAACTACCTCCATGAATATATTTATGTAGGTAATATCATATATACCTCCTGGCCAGTGTTATAAAGAAATCCCTGAACTTATAGTTTTCGTCGGATATCTATCCGACTACTAACTTGCATTATCGAAATAATATGCATGTTACCTACAAGCCATAACACTGGTTTATAAGTTATTTATTAATTCAGATAGCGCGTATTTCGGCCTCTAGAATATTAGTTGCCCCGGGCCACGCATTTTTTTTGAAAGCCCTGCCATCACCTGATTGCATTTAATTAGTATGTTGTCTCGCATGAGGTTTTAATGAGACTAATCGACTTTTTAATGTGTTAATCGTGTTAAAAAATGTCCAATTGAATTATTTAACATCATCGCAAAAGACAAAAAATAAGGAATGAGTTTCTCTTTCTGTGCAAAGCTGTCTCCTGCTGGTCTATTGGTGTCACCGTCATCATATCCGCCACGGGGATTTTTTGTCAATTTAAAGTATGTTGTGTTTATAAACATCTGTTAGGGAATTGTGTCAGTTTGGAGTATCGGCATCGCACGCATGCTGACATTTGTCCAGATTGGTACTTGGCGGATGTACTTGGAGACCGCGAGAGGACATGGTGTGCTTGATGATTTGCGTACGACCGCACGACTACCACCCGGTAATACGACGTCCGCGGCACGACCACCTAATGACGTCCACGACGCGTGGACGTGCAATCATCGCGGCCTTCTAATCCAGCCGATGATGGTCGTATCGCACTGTGAAATCGTCATAACCCTGCAATTCTTGCCGCCGTGCACGTCTGACGATCGGACATGTCATTAGATCTCCGGTCGCATTCCCGTTTACGGCGGAATCTGTCCACGATATCATCGTATCAGCTTTGTCACCGATCGGTTGTATACGAGACGCTGCCAAAGATCGTGACCTGATAATTCGGTGAATCGCATCGGTCAGTAGGTAAGACTTGCTCGGTACAGTGAGTTGTTGAACATCCTCTTCGCTTACAACCTTTGACCGTGTCCGTCACTCATTGTGCGTGTCCCAGATCCTCAGCATTCTTCGTCGACATCTCGTTTAAAAAGCTCATAGTATTAAAAAATGGTGCATAATTTTGAATTATTTACGACACATATATATATGACACAGAGAGATTTGCTCTGTAAATTAATTGCATAAAATATAATAACCGCTGTTGAGACATGTTATTCATAAAGTTAACATGCTTGTCATGAGATAATAGAATGGTACCTTTCTTTTTCTTTTCTTGTTCTATAGATTGTTGTATGTCTCTATTAATGGACCTGCGTACTTATGATAAATGTATTCTCTCCATTACATTGTTACGTGATTTGCATAAAATCTACATATATTTTTTTTACTGTCAAAATCTTAACAATAGATTTGTTATTAAGGCGCGTTTCATATCAAAATAGACGTTGAAACAATGCGTGTTTAAGAAACACTGTATTAGATTGCTTTAGTATCTTAATTTAGGTACAAAAAACGAGATCAACGAGTATTCATCAATAATAATTTGTCCATAATTATACTAATTAAATATAATACTAATAATTTGTACATAATTTTCAGTATGCTTCTTTATCTCAACAATGTTGGTAAACGTCTTTCGTTCATGTTTTATTTCATCATTGTGAATAGGTAAAAAATCGCAGGAGGTATATCCGACGAATACGGAGACGACAAAGAAATCTTCTCACATTTTTACCATATGTAAAAATCGCCGATTACTCAAACATGAGAATTTTTTTCGACGGTGAAGCATAACATATGTCTACCAATGTCAAGATACGCCAGAGACTGTGGTTGAGAATGCTCGTCCTGAGAATTTTTGAGGAATTCTAAAAAAAAGCTCTTTTCTCGAGATTGTTTTTTATTTTCAAATTTTGGGAATTTTGTTTCGCGAGATATTGCTTCCGAAAATCTTGATAATTTCAAGAAATTTTCAATTATTTATATATAGCATTCCACATTAGTTGGATTAATTCAGTTGGGTGAGTCACGAATTTTTTATTTTGATTTCAAAGTTATTAAATTATTATGCTGTTTCTCTTAGTTATTAAACCTTAGAAGACCTATAGAATCTTTTAAATCTCGCGTAAATTTCGTGTTTAAAAAAATAAAAAGTTTATTTGATACTTGTTTTTGATAACGTTTATTTATAATGGAAAATAGACCCCAAGGATTTCAAGTCAAGATATTGATGAAATCTGCGTCAATATCTTGTTTTGGTTTTAAAAATGATTTTTTTTAAGAATAGAAATGGTCGTGCATGATAAGCTTTATAATTTGGTCTATATTTTGGATTTTTGTACTAATCAATATGACGCGTAAATGACACACAGCCAAATTCTCGCGGCACGTTTCACTAGTATTCGTTTTCTCGCACTTGCCACATCGTACTGGATGCGAGCGAGAAAAACATCGCGCATTTTTTTTTCGCAATTGCGGACAATAGAGGTTAATGATTATTTATAATATTTACTCTTCGAGTAATATTCACTATTCGAGAAAAATCAAAAACTTGGGGTCCCAAATAGACCACCCCATTGGCACGGCTAGGTTAAATTTATTGATTATTATTTTTCATAATAATTTTCCGACTGTCGAGAATCCAAAAAAGCTATATTATTAGTCCAATTTCTAGTAACAGGTGTACCAATATATCAAATATATGACAATTTGATTTATACATCCAGCAAATTCGATTATTTTATATCATATTTTGTGTCAAAATTTTAGGATGCGCACAGAATCATTGCATTATTAAAATATACTAATATTTCTATAATTCTGTAAAAGATTAACGTGATATTTATGAATGTATTCAGTTTGAAAGTTGCGTGTAAGATATCCTGTACTTGATTTTCATCTCAGAAAATGGAAAATATCATTGTTAATAAATTTCTCGCACGATTTTCGCAAATACAAAGTTTAAGGTTATAAAGTATGCCAGTCATGAAGATATACGTCACGTCTTCAGCCTTCCTCGCAATAGTTAACATGGGATTTCTTCACTCGGTAATCTAAAAAAATCGAAAAAAGCCGTAATTTAGGTTATGCCCAATTTTCATGGTTTTATATCGAAAATCTGTATCAAATCATATTTGATTACATTTTTTTTTAATTATGGCATTTCAAATAAGAAGACCTTGATGTTCTTGTATTTTACGTGAGCGATTGATTGCATTACGTATATATATATAATATTACTAGGAACGAGATTGGTTCATAGGAGCATGATTGAAAACATTGATTGACATCATCGCAAATGGAAAATAATGCCGAGATGAAATCGCTTTGAAATTATGCATCAATGATAGACTTATTTTTTTAATTTTGCGAAACAATAGTAGCAAAATTACGGTGCGCAGAGTTAACCCATGTAATGACCGTGTCCCGGGGCGAACCTTGGGAACAAGAGTATTACTTAGCCGTGGTAGCCCGTGGTTTGGTGCGTAAAGCTGTCTTCTTGCGGTCGCCACAAATTATCATTTACTGTTTAAATGTTCTAAAACGAACCGTTGTCGAGAGAAGATGCTCGAAGAATGGAACAGGCTAATCTCTATCGGCCGCGTGATGGAATGTTATATTATCTTATATAATATTTTTTGTGCAGCGATACAATATCATTGTCGATGATCGCCGTTGCATATGTCGAACATGCAATTGTTATCGGCATTCCAATAAGTAACGGTCGCGGCTTCAATTTGAATCTATCGGTATGGCAACACCGGATGTCGACGAGTGTTTATTCGGGATGTTGTACTTGATATGTTAA
Source organism: Philopotamus ludificatus (assembly GCA_022495035.1). Taxonomy (NCBI): domain Eukaryota; kingdom Metazoa; phylum Arthropoda; class Insecta; order Trichoptera; family Philopotamidae; genus Philopotamus; species Philopotamus ludificatus. The sequence goes on from JAGXCT010031532.1 coordinate 50,317, forward strand.
TATTTTTCGTATAATAATTGCTGGCCGGAAAGGCTACCGCGGATTTAACGATCGCCTTTCATTTTTTTTATTTATTCAGTGTTGCCACGTATGAAAATAAGATGGCGGGTAAGAATAAAATGAATGCGATGATGTTTGTTTCATTTTTTTTTTAATTTACTCATTGACAGGTGTCATATAAAGAAAATAAATATTGACATGTGTAATTTGGTAATAACACCTGTGATGTACCATTTTTTTATTTTCAATGCGGTTATGCTTCGCATATTTTATGGAAATTGATCGTGGATAATGTTTTAAGTGATGATTATATCATCGCCGTATCTTTAGATATTATCTAAAATTTATAAAATTATGGTGAAGCTGAGGATCAACCGCTCATTGCAAATAAAATAATATTTTTCCGCTTTGTAGGCTAAATGGTACCATCTTATTATTTACATTTTAGGCCTTGTTTTAAATCCACAAATAAGCTGAGAATTATATTTTAATAAATAAGTGCCGCGGTTTATGCTCGTTGCCAAATCAATATTTAATTCCTAACGAACATTGATTGATAAATAGATAATGTATGAATTTTTCATTTTTTTAAAATTAATTATTCTAAGAATAAAAATAGTTATTCATATGCTTCATAATTTGATCGATATTTTGGATTTTTTAACTAATCAATATTATGCGTAAATGACGCGCACACTCGGCGATGTCTCGCTGCAGACTGAGTTCTCGAGGCACGTGTCACTAGTGCGTTTCACTCGCACTTGACACATCGTACCGGATGCGAGTGAAAAAAAAACATAGCGGCAACAGAAGCAAATATTGCTCAATGATTATTTACAATATTTATACTTTAGACCTTTTTATACAAATACAAAAAAGTTTGTGACATGTGGGATTTATATTAAAAAATTAAAGGCTCCCAAATAGACCCCATCGGCACGACTAGGTTAATGTGATTTTGAATTTATTTCAAACACATTCCTTTGGATTATGCGGTTTTAGTTAAAAAAATATCTATATTTGAATTAGAGGATAAAATATATTATTCATTCGAAAAAAATTACAAGGTTTGCTTTGAAATATGTGATTTTTTTGTGAAAATGCCATACGACTATTCGTGACGTATCTTGACATTATTCGTCATATTAGATCCTTACTTTATCGATGGTTGTCGACTAGGTTTCATGCATTTTGATATTCTCGGCGATTTTATGAAAAAAATGGAAAATGTAGAAGGAATTATCGATCAAAAATAATGCAGCTATAAATCTTCAGCCTCCGTATTCATCAGCAATGGCCCCCTGAGACTTCCTTCTATTTTTAAAGATGAAAAATATCATGTAAATTCATCGTTAATCTATTTTTAATGTCCAAATATTTTTTTTGCGCATTTTTTTATCAGACTTTTTGGACTTCCTCAGATTTGAATAAATTATAAGATATATTCTGTTTATGATTTTTAAAAACTAATATTTAGAATTGACACGAATACCTCATTTCTATAATAATTATAGTAACTTGTCAGGAAATAATTATTTTTAATGTCAACCTGTTATGTATTGAAAATAAAAATATAGAAAGCCGAGTTTTTCATTATTTTGATTTCGTCAGATTTAATAAAAATCATTATGTTTTGTTTATATCAATTACTTACAGATTTTGAAGAAAATTGCGAGTGTTTTTTGAGTTAAATGATTCTTAGACTCAATTCCTAGATTTTTTAGTTGAGGAAAAACATTTTTTAATCTAAATATAACTGTTTTTGTGCATGCGAATGAAACAATAACTAAAATAATATTCAACGAGATTTGAAATAATTAGATAATAACGTTTTCAATTTGTTTTTAATGGATGGTATCTTAGCTTACTTATTTTTTGTGTGGTTTTATAAAATTATGGAACTTTTTCCAAAATGTTTTAACTATTCTTTTTCTTTGTCCATGAATATTAATAGATATTCCTCTATGATTTGTGTTACATTGTGAGCGTAACAGCGATCTAGATTCGCATAATTTAAGGTTGTTCGCGGAAAAAAGGGATATGGTTCAATTGAACTGGAAAACAAACAGAGCAACATGGATCGAATACCATTATTTCCGATATGATTACGACGATGATATCTGCGGATGACCTTATTGCGTGCCTCGACAAACCGGCGATTGTCTTCAATTGCCGAACGCCGATTATCCGTGGAAAGTAGATGATGTAATTTGTATTTTAGCGATGCTGTGCAAATTTCGTGTTTTCTATTAGTGTCCATTAAAACGTTCGTATTGTGAGCACTAGATAATTAATCCGATATTTTGTTAAATCATGGCGACTCATTTTTTTCCATCTATTGATAATGGAGAGCATTTACTATTTCCATCGATCGATACAATACAAACATGTACATACGTACAATCTGGGACAATTTCTACGACATATTTAATTAATCAATGCGAAGAGATATTTAAATATGAATTGATACGAATCAGTGCATATTTTTCTGAAAAAAATAAATAGTTTATATATCCATTGTTTTGGGTCTATTATAAAAATTAGAATCAACGAATCATTTATAATTGTACATCGCATTGTTATTCGATTGCCGTTATCGCGGAATATGATGCTCTTTGGAATCGTTACATTTTTAATGATGATGATGTCATTTTTCCATAACCTCATGCCTCAAAATTACATCATGTAATTGCAAATATTATCCAATAAAATTGTAGCACATACGTTAAATTAATTTTAATATATTTCTAGTGAAATCGTATGCATGTTACGTTGTGTTGCGTCAAATTTTTAATGATCTTTTTCGTATGTTCGATGCATTTTTTTGTTGTTGTAATTTTAACATTGATACAGTTTAAATTCTGCAATTATTTTTCGGAAAGTGCTTTAAATAGCGTGGCTTCTCAATGTAATTGTATTGCTTCCAATTACAACCGAAGAAATGTGCAATTTTGGGGTAAAATGCGTGCATTTTATTTAATTTTTTACAAGGTTCTTCGTAACGACACAGAATTGAAAAAGATTATTGCAATTGCTGCATATAATAATAGGTTGTAAGAAATGTAACTATATGCTCATTTTTCTGGTAATTTTTCAATTCCCTTTTTTAATCTAGCCGTGCCGATGAGGTCTATTTGGGATTTTAGCTCTTTTAATATACATCATACATATAAAC
>JAGXCT010031534.1:0-18360 GCA_022495035.1 Philopotamus ludificatus
GCAAACTAATTTCAAAATCGTCCCTTTAAAAATTATCATTACTTTCCGCTTTTCCAAATATTATTATAGATTTATAAAAAAATGTTAAACTCCATAATAATATGTTGAATACAAAAATAATAAAATTAATTTATAATCTATGAATATTATATAAATTATATTATACATAATATTTATAGAAAATTTGACGTTCATTTTGTGAATATATTGTAACTTCGAGGATAAAGTTAAATATCAGCTTGCTTTGACATTGTAGGATTGAGAAAGGTCAAGTATATTTGTAAGTATGTCAAATCGATAAATGATGTCAATTTAATTTTCTGAAAGCGATAAAATGCTTCTGTTGAGGTAGTGGAGGTATATTTCGTGTGGGATAGGATTCTTTCTAACTTTTTGTGTTGTAAGCTATTTAGTCAGTAAAAGGACTGGGTTGTTTTAATATGACGAGTTACCAATTTGGTTGATAGTATCCAACGTCTTCTGCAGCTTGAGGATTTCGAATTCCAAAGTGAGGATGCCATCATTAGCATCATATCAGAATCAAGTTAAGATAAATACCCACGCGACCGCACGAAGTGCACGCTTTAAGTTTGCACTCCTCTTGTTATTTCTATGGTTGATTTCAGATACCTTCCAATTTTTTTCTACATAAACACAAAACCAATATTTTCATTATACTTCTTTTCTTTAGTCACTTTCATTTTGACTTTCGTCTGGTGATTTGACTTTTAGTAGTGACCCCAGTAAGTGCAAAAATCATATACATATTTTTTGTTGATTGTGAGAGAGTAGTGAAATTCTTAGTTCTACGGTAAAAAAAATATCCCTATAGTGATAGTTCACTTAAAGTGAGAAGAGTTTGTACAACGGTTAGCAGATTTCTTAGTGTTTCTTCTAGGAGGTGAAGGAGGACAATCCAAAATGTGCCCTTAATGACCGTATGCTTAAGATAATCGTCATATTAGACAAATTCTTTTTGATAATCGTTATAAAACTGTCAATTAGAATTAGAACGATGAGATGAATATTAAATAAGTTCTGCTTTTACTCGATGCTCAGAAAAAAAATCTAGATGACAGGAATGAAGATAAGTCGTCTTTAATAGGCCAAGGAACATATAGTTTATATGTCCAAATGTCCAAAATTTGTGAGGATGGATTCAACACAGTGTGGCGTAAATCGAATAATAGATTTAAAGAAAAATACGTGGCGTCTAAAGTGTAACACTCTATCTATGTTATTTTGATTAATTAAATAAAAATAAATAACGTATTATATATTTTTTCAATAAAAACTTATCACACATTCCTCATATTCGCCGACAGTTCCACTTGCTCGCACAATAGATTATCCGAGTGTGCGATAAAGATGTAAAGTAACGATATAATTTTGCGTTGAATAAAGAAATACGTTTATTTATATGAATAATATATTTTATTTTATTACGCAGTTACACGTTTATTTCCAATCGTAAACTATACAGTAGTAAATATGACGAATAAAAAGAAAAGAGCGCAAATAAAAATGCCGAATTTTTTCCAGAAACAAACGAAAAATGTTTAAACATGTTTCGTTTCAATATTATCGACAATTTATGCACGAAAATTTCCCCGTCACGTAACAATGGCCGCGAGTAAATTTCCCTGTTGCAAAAACGTTTTTTGCCGCTGTTTATTTTTGCCGCCCCCTCTGTTTTAGCGAAAAGTTTTATTGTATCGCAAATCATCGTTTGGTGTTATTATTTTATTTACAGTGAATACGAATCGTTTACGGCGCTTATTTATTTATCATAGTGAATGGGTATTCGGGAAGCGTGCTAAGCGAACGTGTTCTATCTGATACAATCTTATTTAGAAACACAAAAAACAGCCCTGTAACCCATATATGCAAATGAAAACGCTGAAAATTATTAATGCGATAAATTTAAAAATATGCAATAGAAACAATCATTTGATTTATTATCTATTTTACATACATACGCAAAAAAAGCAATTTTTATACCGTTAAACAATTAACCCTGAGCTGATATATCGACATCAACGAAATCATTTTAGACAATATATGAACGCATTGATTGTTTCAAATAAATTACATAAAATGGGCACTTAATATTTTTTTAGAACATAGTTAACAATTTTATTCAAAAATATTTTTTATATATATTGAAGAATGTTTTTTTCATTTTAAAACGTAAATAAAACAACATGAATCTTAACGATTAGAAATGTTCTAACAGTATGTTTTCTTGGTTATTTATAGCCATCCTATTTAAAATTAAACATCTGTATTTAAAGGGTCAAAAAATTAAAATACGACTGAAATTGATGCAATCTCTGAATTCATGTCGCATTTCCCGAGTATGAAATATAGTGTAAAGGATGTGGAAAGGATTCGTGACTCGGACCATGGCGAGCCTTTACTCTCGCCGGTGGACGAAATGCAAACACAGTACGTTTAGTTGAACACATCGGCATTTGTAAATAAAAAGAATTATTACGGGGCAGCAATATTGTTACGGAATAAACATGTGATCGAGCGACGTCCTGGTGCGCTCTCTGTCACTTGACCTCTGGCAATGACGGCAATCCGCAATCGAGAGTCCAGAGTGTCGTAGAGGCACCCTTACTTCCTGGTCCTCGACGAGGGGCCGGCTGGGGGGGAGCTGGAGTAGCTCGACGAAGCATGCTGATCTGCAGTCCCAAGTCGTGGGAAGCTGAGGCGGAGTCTGGCTGATCTGGTTCCTGCGCTGATTATATATGGTGTCGAATAAATGGCCATACGAGGACGAGAGGGAGAGTCTCTCCCGTCGTCGCTGGCGGTAACGCAGGCGTGTTCACGCTGCAACTGCGGGCGGAGGTCTGCGCAGGGGAAGCGGTAGATTTCAGGGCCGCGTATTGTTGCCAACATGACGTTGGCCAAACGTAGGTCGCCACAGTGGTGTCGGCGAACCTTTGGGTGCCTCGACACGAAGTGGTTATTTCACACACAAAAATGCTACAATAAACTGTGTTTGACATTTCGGGTCCGAGTCGATCACGTCGGGGTCACCAATTGTAAAGGATGTGGAAAGGATTCGTGGCTCGGACCATGGCGAGCCTTTACTCTCGCCGGTGGACGAAATGCAAACGCAATTGCGTTGGATTGAACACATCGACACATTTGTAAATAAAAAGAGAATTGGCCGAGGCAGCAGCAATATTGTTGGAATAGAAGCTTACGTGATCGAGCGACTCCTGGTGCGCTCTCTGTCACTGACCTCTGGCGTGACAGCAATCCTGGCGTCGAGGAGTCAGAGTGTCGTAGAAGGCACCAACTTCAGCTTCCTGGTCCTCGACGAAGGGCCGGCTGGGGGGGGCACGGAGTAGCTCGACGAAGCAGCGCAGTCTGCGGTCCCAAGTCGTGGATTCGAGGCGGAGTGCTGATCTGGTTGGCTGCGCTGATTATGAATTGTCGGAATAAATGTACGAGACGTTGGAGAGTCTCTCCAGAACCGTCATGATATACCAGGAGCGGTAATACACACTGCAACTGCAGGCGGAGGAGTCTCTGCGCGGGGAAGCGTAGGTAATTCCAGACCGCGTATTGTTGTTGCCAACATGACGTTGTAGCCCCAAACGCGATAACCACCACAGAGGCCCCAGTGTCGGCGAACTGTTGAAAAGATAGTTGTTGCAAATACTACCGTGGCTGTGACATTTCGGGTCCGGTCGATCACGTGGGGTGCCAGTATAAAGGTGGCGGAAAGGATTCGTAACCGTTGGCGGCGACGCTGCTCGCCGGTGGACGAAATACAAACCTGAATTACGATTGAACACATCGACACATTTATTAAATAAAAGAATTATTACAGAGGCAGCAATATTGTTGCGGAATAAACTACGTGATCGAGCGACGTCCTGGTGCGCTCTCTGTCGCGACCTCTGGCAATCAGCGTCGAGAGTCCCAGGAAGTGTCGTAGAGAACGCCTTCCCTTCCTGAAGACCTCGAAGCGAGGGCCAACAGGGGCACGAATTGTTAGCTCGACAACATGCCGATCTGCGGTCCCAAGTCGTGGATGCTGAGGCCGGAGTCTGTAGCTGATCTGGTTGGCTGCGCTGATTATATGGTGTCGGAATAAATGATAGCCCACATACAGACGTTAGGAGAGTCTCCGACCGTCATGGCAATGCTTGCAGGAGCGTATCCACGCGCTGCAACTGCGGGCGGAAGAGTCTGCGCGGGGGAAGCGTGGTAGATTTCCGGAGCCGCGTATTGTTGCCAACATGACGTTGGCCCAAACACGTGGAATAACCACCACAATAGATACTATATTTTTTTATCTGATTTTAGTTTTAGTAGCATATAAGCACGAAGCTTTATAATTAAGGTTACTTATACAAAAATATTTATTTATTTATTATTAATATTTAAATAGCTTTCTAACCCGAAGCGAGTCTTTGCCTCTTGGAGGACACTATACGATCCCCCCGGTCTTGGTTCTTTTATCCCCCTCACGTGTTCGTCCCATGTTCGTCCTAACCCTGATGCCAAGTCAGCTCTTGGCATGAGTGTAACCCTGATGCCAAGAGTCAATCAAAAGATGCTCTTCGGATACGGGTAAGCCTGTAATAAGCTCGAGAACAGAGCTGTCGCGGATTGTAACAATAATAATCGGACGTGGGTAGGGTCGATTCGTATTTAATTTACCATCTGATCGGATGTTACCGGCACTTCCGTCGACAAATCACCACGGAAAGTGGCCAGGGCTTCTCAAAGTTCCGTAGATTCTACGGAATCATGATTATGCCCAACCGCGACCACGTCCGATACCGACACGCAACAACACTCAACTCAACAAAAATAAATACGTTAAATTTATTTAAATTATAATCAATCTAACTCCTTATATATATTAGATTAGGTTCACGAGTCTCAACTAAATAATGTAAGATTAGTTTAAAAAATGTATTTATATCACAGGAATCCAAATAAAAACTAATATTTATTTAATTCAAAATCATTCTGTTAAACCACGGGTTCCCAACCTTTTTCGGGTGGCGACCCTTTTTTATAAAATCCATGTGATGAATAAGGCAATTAAAAAAAAAACAACGAAAATATAATTTTATTAAAAATTATGTATGTTGAATAAAATAACCAAAAACCCTTCGCGACTTCCTTGGGGGTCGCGACCCACAGGTTGGGAACCTATGTGTTAAACCAATAATTTTTTGATCCTCTTATTGTAAAAGGTAGCTGGTTTGTAATTAAAATACGTTGGTGTATTTGCACCATAATGGAAGTGTCATGAAAAGATAATACGATAAAGGATTTATGATTTTTTTTTTAATTAAAAAAAAACCGAAAATCTGTCAGACACGTTTATTCATCGTTAAACTATGCATGCATAACAGAATCACTATCCTCATATATAAAATATGGTCGATAGGTCTCATTAAAAGTTCCCGAGTCCGCTATCCACAACGGCCGAGTGAGTGAATAATAGCGGATATCCCAGTAAGAAAGTCGTCGATTCAAACATTTTCCAATCTCGGAGATTGCTTAATCTACATTTTATCCACTAGACCCAACTCACTCTGGACATATCTCATTCACATATGACTTGGCAAATGGGCGGATTGATCACGACGTTGGGCTCCACAATATTTGCGTCTTTCCGCCATTTTTTTGCGTCCTCCTATTTTTTGGCGCCTTTTTATTTGCAGATAGTGCGTTACACGTCAGTTAACTTGCTCCTAGCACGCTTGTTCCGTGTCGATTGATTGATTGGCGTACAAATATATGCGCGAACGGGAGTCAGAGAAACGAGCCTTATTGACATATCCATGTCTGAAAGCAAAATGGATAGAAAATATAAAAAAATTATCGGTAGAGAGGATAATCAACCAAGGTAACCCAAAGTCAAACAGACACATTCAGGTCAGTGATAGTAAAACATAATCATAGTGCCAAATCTTATTCTTTTAGTTGATACCATTTAACCCTTTGAAGAGTATCGCCGTACATGTACGGCCACACCTGATGTCGCTTATATTTAATGCCACGCTTATAATTTCGAACAAAATGTTATATTTTTTGTATTATATACAGTAAATGGATTTTTTTTAGCAGTTAAAAAAAATATCTAAATAATATATAAAAACTTATATGTTTTTATATATCTCGCATAAAAAGCTATTTGCCACAAATTACATAGTAATTTTCATTAATGATTCTGATAAGTCATTTACAATTGTCATAAAAACATAAAAAAATGAATTCTAAATAAAATTGATGAAGAACTTCATGGATCTAAAAAAAATTATCGAATTGCAAAATAAATAAAGTTTTCCAGTAAAAAAGATTGAGAAAGATGTGATTTATTTTAGTTTACCTTGAAAATACAACAGATAATCAATAAATATTATTCTTAAAAAAAAAAATTAAAAAAAAGTTGAAAAATTAGCTTTATTCCCAGGACGTGTGAAACTTAGAAAAATACTCACTCATCAAAGGGTTAATTTGTTTACATTATTTTATTTATTTTATTAGGATTTACATATGAAAAATGTGCCATCTTTTTATTTGTATATATCTAAAAAATATTAAATAAATTTTAATTAAAGCTGTGTTCATCCCTTGGCCAGTATCATAATGAATTCATACAATTTCTCAATTTTTTTTTACAAATTTCAAGGTTATGCTAATTTTGAAATACGTTAAAGGTAGAATTTTATGTTAAAAAAATTTAGATTTTAGTCAAAAGTCAACATTAGTATACCGTATTAATTTTTAATAAATTTCATATATTTAATTGAATTATAACTTTAATTTTTAATAAGAGTCATCATTTTTTTCGACATTATTTATATTAAATGCATATATTATTAAATCATTTGTCAGTGATACTTTTTGTTATAACCATTTTTTATACTACAAAAATTACATGCATGGAATTTATTAATATGACTATAAGAAGAATTATAAAATTTATAATATTTTTATCATTATTCTTTAATTCTCCTAAGCCTGGATCTATTTTTTTCCAGTTAGAGCTCCATTCTAAATATAATTAATGTTAATAATAAATGGATTGCGAATTATTGATAAGTTTTTTCTGGTTTCCAAAGATTAACCTGAGAAATCGTCTCGACTAGTGTTTGTGAAAGTACGATTTTTTAAATCAAACCTTTAAAACCAAGATTTTGCTCCACTTGCATCAAGTGCACGCGTCTAAAATGTCAGGTTTATATACGTTCTACTCTCGTAAAATTAATTATAATTTAAGCAGTGGTCTATTTAATATATAAAGGTTTGTCAGCAACGGCCAATTTTCCTTTTCGTCTGAGTTCCATATCTGATTTTCATTTTTATTTCTATTAAATATAAATGTGGAAATTTAGCATTAGTCTACTGCCGGTCGCAAGAGCCCTGACGCTGCGCGACGCACATTATAAGTTAACATTTACTAAGTGTATAATATTTTAATTTTTTTTTTATATATTAACTGAAATGTTTCTATTTATAATTATTTTAGAGCTTATTTTATTTTTTTCCCTATCCCTATTCGCCAATCGATCGTTTTCCCTTGGGTCAAAAAAAAAACAAAAGCGTCGACCTGATACAAGTTTATCTAGTCGAGGTTTTTTCAATACATCCAGGATGATCTATAAACAATGCACATCATGTCCACAGAGCGGTGGTATGAGACGACGGGGAGGCAGAGGTCACTCCAACAAAAAGACGGTCAAAGGGGAGTCCCTCAATATGGGTCCCGGGCATTTGGGTTTTCGCCAGTTACCGAGTTAACCGGATTTGGCCTGTTTTGTAAGTCGGCCAGAATAAATAAGCTTCTGACCCACACTCGGCTCGAATCTCTCATAAAAAATATACTGCTAACCATGACAGGGTTGCTGTGTAACCAAATTAAATATTTGTCAAAAAAAAAAACAACCGAAGGAAATTGTTACGTGATGTTACAATCGAAAAGAAAGGGCTCGAGCAACGTATAAATAATTTTGCGTTCGTTCACTGAACCCATTCCTGGTGCAAAAAATGATACTACACCTGAGTGCTGTAAAAAGATGTTGTTTGGCACCTGTGAAAGCGTTAAAAAAATACGTCTTGAATTTATGATAAATGGAATTTTTTATTTGCCTATTTGAACATATAAACGGATTGATGTCTTTCAAAAAATATACACCCTAAATATTGTTTCGAGAGATTATGTCGAGAGATATCAGAATTAACCTTAGTTTGATTCCACATGATAGATAATAAATTAGACTTAAGATAGAGAATTACACCAATTTTTAATAACGTATATATCATTTTTGTGTAACTAAATAAAAATGTTTAAATTTGACTATTGAAAATGCATACGAAATTAAAGTATCCCCTATATACATATATACGCGATAAGTTGAACATTTTTTATTATTTAAAATATATTAATATGAATGTTTTCCGCCGATATTTCTTTCTTTAAGATGAAAACTTTATCATAATTATGGCCTTTATCTTCCCTTTTTTATATTTTCCCTATTAAAATTAAGATTCTAAAGACTCTATAGATTCAAGGGGAATAAGTCTCACACTAAAATTTCCACAAGTGTTGAACTACGACACAGTTTAATTTTAATATTATTTCAGTTGGATTGAAATTTGTATTATTTGTTTTATAATTATTTATTCAACGAAGGATAGATGGAAATTAATTATTGAATTCCAACGCGCCAAACTACCTACACAAATATTTTTATAAAACATGCGGAAGTTAGAGGTCTCTTCCTCTTACATACCCCCTGGACATTGATATAAAGAGCTCCCTGAATTTATAGTTTTCGTCGGACACCTATCCGACTACTAACTTAGCTCAGTCGCGGTTAACTTGAATTATCGAAATATATGCGTACCCTATTTACCCTCAAGCTATAACACTGGTTAATTTTTAATTATATAAAGACATTACGATTTCATGTTTAGATTTAAGGCATATTACAGATATTTCTATCTATGAACTTGCGAAAACTACGGAGACTTGATAAACATACAAGTAAATAATTAACAAAACTATTCTTTTGAGATTACAGTGGAACCTCTCATAGCTTGAGCATAGTGGACGAATCTTCGTTGTGTGTATCGTTATGCGAAACTAATTTTCTCATATAAATCAATATAAAACACGATAATGCCTTCAGTGCGAAATATTTTTCAAATTCAGTACATGTATAAGAATTGTTAAAGATCGTAACAACCTGGATAAAAGCATTTTTTAAAATCGAAACTAGCTTATTATTTATTAACTTATGACGATAATTAATTCTTTTTTTTTTTACAAAGAAGCTGTCTAGAAGACATTAGTTTTAGCCGATCTTTAAAATTTGGTGAAAATGTGACACAGCGTTATCATTGAATATGTTTGTAGCACGCATAGCCACCTCCTTATTAGGATGATGTTTCTCAATGTACGATGAAACAGTTTCCCATGCTTTCAGCATTTCTCTTATTGCGTCAGAAGATTGTTTCTCTGCTACTTCCTCTTCCTCCAAACTCTCCTTCATAACTTCTTGCTGTGAAATACGATTCAACACATACAAGTGCGTCTGTTTACAAACTATAATTATTATAAAAATCAATCTACCTGCAAGCAACCCCAACGATAAAATCTAACACCCCTAAAATTATTGTCACAGTATCATGAGTTGGCTTTTAAATGTATTTTTTCGAGATTCGAAACATGTGATAATAACACTATTAAAAACTAAAATAATAATTAAATAAGAACGCAGAACAACCAGATTAACACCATTATGCTTACAAGTTACTACTGATACTTTAAAATAATATTAAATAATTCTGTTTTAGTTCAATTTAAATATTATATTACTATATCATATTATTATTGACTGTGTATTTAAATCTTATTTAAAATTTATGAGCTGTATTTGAGTTTCCTATGAAAATTTTCCTTAAAATATGCCGAACAGTCTTTAAAACTTAATAATAACATTGTGTCTTGTGTGAATAAATATTTATTTAAATTTAGTCGGTACCATGGGCGATGAAATAATTTTCCGAAATAAGAGGACAAAGCTTGCAAATTTAATAGAGCGCGTCGAAGTTATGAGCCACATAATAATTAGGAAATTAACACGGCCAGAATTTTCTATTTGGCTCTGTGGAAATTTTAAACTTTTCAAATATTCAAAAGATTACCGACGACACGGTCCGTTTTCTTGCGAAATTAAATTTAAAAAAGGATAACAATAAAAAAAATGTAATATTATAATAGCAGTGCTGGGAATTCTATGCCGGTTTTCTGAAACATGTCCTCGGGGTGACTTTGTAAATTTTATTTTATGAATTTATTCCTGTAATATAACACACACATACAAAATGTTTGGTTTCGGGAGAAAAATGATTTTTCCGATTTTCCATTTTATGCAGAGAGCATTCGTGTCGTGTCTGCTCATGAATTTATAGCACAATCGTATATTTTACGATCGCTTGTTAGAAATAGTTCGGAAATTGTAAGAAAAACGATTTTAAGCGAAACTCAACCCTGGCTCGAACCCCATTGAGTGTTCATGCAGAGATTTTGTCACGCGATGAAGACTTCCTATGAAAAGTCATGAAAATTTTTGAAACAATATTTTTTTTATAATATTTAAATTAGGGCATGTTTCTTAAAATCACGTTGTTGGTTAAGAGAAAAGAAAAAATAAAAGTTTATGATTTTATACATTGAATATATAGCACATTTATATTATTTATTACGTCTGGCATTAAGATTTGTAATTTTTTGTTGTATGATTAAACTTTTATGTGACGCAATAATTTTTCAATTTATTTTTTGTGTAAACATTTTATATAATTGGTATATTTCAAAGCAGTTGAATGTATGCTCAACGAAGCTCTTTGCGTTTTCAATTCAAAAGATTATATTAAAGAAAATTCTCTTATTGTAAACAAAGCAAAAATTCATAGAATTCAGGCCTCCATCGAAATCGGTAGCGTTTATAGCCGCCAGTAACCAGATGGCATTGTTAATAATTAAAAGGTCATAGCTATTTGAATTTGGGTCGAGAGGAAGAAGCTATAACAGTGGTGCAAAATAACCCGACAATGGAATAAAAATTAAAGAAAAACAATTATCCACCATAACAAAATTCGACGTCTAATATGTACAAGACGAACGTCTAATTCAAACATTTATTAAGCAAATAGATAGCAGGTAAATCTTGCTCATTGCAGGTTTAATATTATATTTTTAAGCAGTGATGAAGAATGATGATGGTTGATGTAATAAATTTTGATTTTCGCTTATTTTTTTACAGTCGCCATTTCATACCCCTGGATTATATTAGCCATGTTGAATTACGTGCCGGGAGCTTAATTTGGACAACATTAACGTTCCATAAGGTTTTGATTAAATCTTATATTTCGTAATAAACCGGCCAGCGTTGTATTTTTGCTCCAAATTATAAAATCTGATTCGATATTATAAATTCATAAGAATATAGGGTGTTGTGGAGCATAATCAAAGTAAAGATAAAAATGTATTATCGTACAATCTGACTTTAATTCATATAAAATTAAGGATTTTGCTGCAATAAAAACATAAATTAAGTGTTGATTTTGAATAAATAAATGTTGAAATGATCAGTGCTATTTTCTAGTCAATTGAGACATTTTAAAAATAAAGCAGGATATGATATATAAAAATAATTAACATTTCATGACAAACTTAGAATGGTCTATCGTTCTGAGATGGAAGGGTCTTTTAAAAAAATAATTGTATTTTTATATTTCTTTAACTAAAATTATATATTTATTTAAATAGACAAATATCAAGCATTTATTTAAATATAATGAGCTTAATATTCTGATTTAATATATTTTAAATTTGCAAATATACAAAAAATATTATTAAATATAATTTAGTAAAATTTTCTTCATTTAATATCTGAATTCGAATGAATATTATGGTTTTTCAAACTCCGTTAAATATTTTCAAGGTGATTGTGAAAAAAATTTCAATGTTGCCAGTTTATTTGCTGTTCTTTACTTGAACAAGAGTATTAATTATGTATTAGATATTTTTAAATTTATTTTTTAAATAATTTGACATTATATATAAATATTTTTTTCACATTTAAAATATCTCAATTACAATGCGTCGACAGATAAATTCCGAGTGAAAAGCGATGATTACATTGGGCCATTGATCAAACCGAATCGCGCATGATACAAGCAGTGGGAGTAACCCAGAAAGGCCCAACAAAAAGGAACAGCGCTAATTTATATCAAGATTTCGACGAGATTTCCTTTTTACAAAAATAAAGAAAAAAATCCTACTTTCAGATTACGCCATACCCGTGTCACGGAGTTATCTAAACGCGACGACATCAAATAAAAATGTATGAAGTCGACGATAATAAATACTAATACATTTACGTGCGTTTCATTCATCTTCATTGTAAATACATTTTATAATAACAACATAGAAGGGACAATAAAGTAAAAAGGAGTACGAAAAAAAAACTAATAATATACGTAGTGCAATTTCATTCGCGCTTCGGGAAAACTAAAGGACGCCTTCCTTATACGTGGTAATATTTTCATAGACATAAAACTGTCAGGTTGATTTTCATGGTTTTGTTGGTTTTTACTTCGGTAGCGCCAAGTTTTATGAACATTTGAGCGTTAAACAAGAAAATGGGAGAGGCTATATATAGTCATAAATTTTTCATCGTTTAATCCTCGTTGCACCGGCTGCGGCCATATTAAAAAATGAAACAGTCAACCCGGAAAACGGCATTAAAAAAGATATATATTGAGAGAATATTAAAATTCTGCAGATCCATAACAAAACACCTAGCCACATTATCATAAAGTGGTTTTAAAAATTAATATTATTTCTATGGCATCTGAAAATTTTCACCCCAACAATATTTTAACAACAGTCGCTAACTTTACATTGAAAACTAATAATTGTTATGGTTGGAAACGGCTATAGAATAACAAATGGCAGACACATATAATACATATATTATTATATGTTTTTAATTATTTAGCAACTTTCTTCTGTAATATTTCGCCGGGCATAGGATCTAATTGAATATTGCGGACGTATGCGACTTTGTATTCATTTATGTATGTATTGACAAAAAAGTATTTGTGGGTATTACGTGCCCAATTTACCTGAATAATTTTACGATAGTTTTGTATCGTGTTATTCAAATTAGTTTAAAAGGCGTACTGAAATTGGATATTGATATCGATACCGTGCGACCTCGGCTGGAGGGCGTTTTGTTCAATAAATAATTTTCTTAACTTGAAATTTCAATATTATCTCTGAAAAGCGAATTTTGATAGTATTCAATTAGCATACAAAAACAAATATTTTTTTATTTCATTGAAATATTATATTCATATAATCATTTTAGACAATTTCAACGAATTCATCAAAGATAAGGAAAATCATCACAAGAAGAGAATTAAAAACATTTGAAAAATAGAACATGTGGAAAGAATTTTTCACAATAAACAACACTGCTAAAATAGAGCACAGCCTCTGTATTTATTGGATATATCCTTTTGCAAATTTTTCCTGTTTTAAAAAAAAATATTATGAAACGACGAAGTTTTGACAAAAATAAGAAAATAAAGACAGAATTGCGTCTCAAATGTGCTTCTTCTTCCGCAAAATGTGAAGACAGATGCCCTTGGAAACTCTCCGGTAACTAGAACTATTACTCTGTTCCGGTAACTAGATCTATTACACCAATCACATGGCCGACTATGTAGATATACAGTCAACCCTTCTATAGCGTTCAGATAGGGACCACACTATAGAAAGTTAGGCCTCATACAAAATTTGGGGTTAGGTTTTTTAGATTGTATTTTTCATTAATCAGTTTTTCATACGCAAAAGGTGTGCTAGGGGAGTTTAAAGATATAGTTTTTTTAGTTAATTTTTTTAAATGCTTTAGCATATGATGAATAAATACTAAAAAGGTAAATTTAAGTTATGAAAGCTTTCGGAAATATACTTTATTTAGATAACATATTAATATAAAATAAATATAAGGAAAACATTTAAATTGGATAACTATGCATTTAATTACTGTCAGAGTCATCTGTTCCATCGAGACTTTTTTAATACCAGTTGCTCAATTTATAAAAAATTAGAATGATTAAAAACCTATCTTCCTTTTAAGGTTTCCTATCTAATGCCTTAAATATCGTATGCATCGATTTACTTGATCATAATTTGTTCCACGACTATACAAGTAGAAAAATATATTGTATTGTGATGAATATCCTTGAAACGTTTTCAGACGGTGATTCCACCAAAAAAAAAACAGAACACGCCTAGCGAGGTAAAGGGGCAAACAGCTACTGATAATTATTTTCTAAGAGCTCGTACATATTTAAAATGCACATTAATAATATATTTAAGAAAATTTTAACTTGGACTTAAAATATTGCTTTTTGTAAAATGAACGCTATAGAAGTGAACGCTATAGGAGAGTTGACTGTATTAGATATCACCATTTCGTTGATCCTTTATTTTTAATTTATTATTATCCTAGCAATTGCTTTATTTTATTGTTATGCGAGATTTGCGACCTGGTTAATCTGTAATGCCAATAACGCTTGTTTATTTTTATGAAATAAATATGGTTATAGTTAAATATTTTTATTAGATTGAAATCCAAATACCTCAGTCAGGATCAGTGTCTAACTCGCCCCCTTAAAACATGATAAATAGGTGGTAAATTAGAACATTGTCATTGGCGAGGGGGATTGATTGGCGTTTACGATGGCGAAATGGGCGGACTATAAAATTTGAACGATGGATCGAGGTACAACTGTATATCCTACTAATGTGGAATTCTAATCAAAATTTTTATTTCGTCCACAAATCATTTTTTTCCATGATTAACGATTATGTTTCGACAAATTTAATTTTTTGAGATTTTTACATTTTCATGTTTTACTAAAAATTGTAAATGTTACTTTAATTTCTTCTGTTGTAGATTATTTGTAATGTTTGATAAAAAAATAGATGCTATTTCAAGTGTCAATTGCATTTTTAATTAAATGATTTTTTCCTTGATCGCTTCATCGTCTATCTTTTTGTCACTCTATCTTCACATAAAACACGAAAAAAAAAACATCAACCGAGCATAGTTGGGTGGTTTTCCACGTCAAATTTATAGCTGGAAGCAAACACGGCGACAACTCAATAAAGCGACGGCCCTTTATACACATACACACACTACTCTGTAGTGTCTAATGCCATCTAGTCTGGTTCTAGAACCGAATGCTTCGTTGTGTGTTAGGTCCGTCTGTATGTGGCAATTTTTTTTTGGTGCGGGAGAGCAATTTTCTATTTGCAGGTCGTATGTCTACGAGGCAGAACAAACCTGTTATTAAAATACAAATCCATGCACTAAACAAATAGCCAGAGCTACATGTGCAAATAATTTCCCTGGGACTCTAGCTCTATTTTATGAATTTAATTGTGGCCAAGAGGGGCGAGATCCGCGGGCCGGGGCTACCGAACCGAACCTGCGTTCAACCATCCATCACAATGGAATGATCGCATCACGCCGTGTTAACATGCCGTGCTCTTGTGCGACTCGTTGTATGTAATTGTCAAATGTGTTAGTCTGCCATTTCTAGATTGTTGTTTTTAGATAAAAAAAAAATTAAAATGCGGGGTGGTGGAGTGTATAACTCACATTCACCATTTAGCCAGTATAATTTAGAATAAATATAATTCATAGATTTCTCCATAAGTTTAACCTGTCGGAATACTTATCTTTATTTTAACTACAGTAAACCCCCCTATAACGTCGGGATAGGTTCCACGTAATAGGGAGGGACGTTATAGGGGGTTAAGGTTTTTCAATTTTATTTTTTGATTTAAAGGAAATCAGTAAATCAGCTTGAAACCCCATTTTTTATTTTTTTTCCAGATTTTACGTGTTTACCAGCGTATGATATTTAAGCTCGCGCGATGAGCGATATCCTCTCGTATTTTGTGTGTCTTGCGCAACTTGCCGGGTAGAGCAGATCAACGCGATATTTTATTAGTTAAATTTTATAAAATGCGCTAGCATATGATGAATAAATGTAATAAAAACTATTCCGGGAATATGTTTTATTCCAACCACTAATTATAGAATTAAACATCAAAGAAATCGGCGCATTTGGAAATAATTATTGTAGAGAACTTATTGTGGGGAGTAGATCCTTATCATTAATATAAGATTAAGAGGTATGCATTATATTACACAATCTGTAGTTAAAAAAAACGTGAGCATCGATTTACTCGATTATAATTCGTTCCATGGATACAAAATTAGAAATATTTTCTTACTGTATGTGAATATCCCTGGAATGCTCTGATAACCTCGTGCCGATAGCCTCGTTCCGATGAATCACCAAATATTTTTATTTGGTTTCGCCGGATGCGTGTCGGTATCAAACGATCGGAGCTATATTATATCATTGCGCGAACGTTATAGGGGGGTTCGACGTTATATGAAAAAACCGCCGCAAACGTTATAGGGGGGAACGTTATATGAGAGGACGTTATAGGGGGGTTTACTGTATATGTATATTGATTTACTACATACTCAAAAGAGATTGTTGTTACCTACGAGCTATGCCACTAGTTATACAAGTAATTAGGAAACAACCCGAATACTTGAATCAACGATATTTCGGCACCTAAAATCTTTGAAGTTTTGGTACTGGAACCTAAGAGCAGAAACAAAAAGGATATTCTGTGTAAGGTAAAAAAATCTCTGTATGATGCTAGAATGAGTTTATTATGTTCCTATTAAAATAAGAAATTTGATTGATTCATATTAGAAAGTAAACCATAGAATTATTACCATAAATCCATATAAAATTCAATATGCCTGGAATGTAAACAATACGCTTCGAATATGACTAAATAAAAATAAATAATCCTTTGTCGGCTAATCCCACCTCTGCTTTAACCCGAGTTTTCTCACCGCCGGAAAACACTGTATCAGATTTCATATTCCAGACAAGGCTCCGGTTAAATAGGATTACATTCTGTGACGTAACCGCCACTGTCGAAGGTAAGAATTAAGTCTGCACAAATAAATCCGCTCCTCAAGTAACAAATACACAGACATGGGTATGTATAGTTTATAAGTATGTATACGGTGTGAATGGCAGATGTATACGTGGATTGCAAAAATGTCGGAACGAACCGAAACCAAAAGTGGATTAATGAAGTATGCGGGCAATATGTGGAGACGGTGCGATTTTCAGGGATTTATCATAAGGGCGTGGAATTTACGATGGAAAAATGGCGTATAAATTGTGTTGAGTGGGTTGCGTTTAGTAGTATTGTACTCAACAACTCCATGTCTATCTCAATATTCTTAATTGAAGAGGAATACTTATTTTATGTCAATGTTGATTTTTTTAAAATATATTTTTTACTTTAAAAATTCTTGAAAATGAATTTTTAATTTGAAAAAATATTATTTATTACAATTACAGTAACGTAATGGAACGCACTGGTAATAGTAAAATACAAATAATGAGAACTATTAATTTGTGTGTCGTTATAACATATTGTTATACAATATTAAAGTATTTACAGAGCTGAGGTATCACAAGGGTGATATTTTTGATTAAAATCATTAATATTATCCATTTCAAGTAAAAAATCGACGAGCAAACCTAAACAAGTGTGTTAAAATTGATTTATTTATTTATTTAAAGACAATGCGTAGTTATCATTACAGAGTGATCCATTTCCCCAACCACGCATACTAAATTGTTATGCAAATGGTATAATAGAAAAAAATATGTAGATAAAGTATATAAGTATCGCAATTGCTCTATTGTATGATAATGATTATAAAATCTCATATAAGAGCAAGGTTGAGTTTTTTCTATTACGCGTCATATTGCACTCAGAGAATAGATCCTGATTCAAGTAAAATCCGAACCGATATATCGTATAGCAAGCAACCTTTTAACTAAGGTGCTAGTAAATGAAAGTAAATATAATAATTAATATATAAGAACCCAAATTTACAGTCGAACAGAATTCCCTGAGCCTTAATTGACGATTTTCTGGAACGTTATCAAGCATATACTTGGAGGTTAGAAATTCTTTAGATTTCGAAAACGTTATTTCCTGACATTTCTCAACACTAAGCGGGAGATGATTAATAGTTGCCCATTCAAGCAAAGAATTGATACCCAACTGCAGCGAAAGGGCATCACTTGTTGAGCTAATTAATTTAAAATATTTATATTTAATATTTAACCCTTTCAGTGCGGGGCGCATGACGTACATGCGCATACAAATCG
>JAGXCT010031535.1:0-22070 GCA_022495035.1 Philopotamus ludificatus
CGATACTTTCTTTCAGTCCAAACCCACCAAATTTTATGAGGAGAGGATCGATAAGTTGCCAATAAGACGGGAGAAGGTTATATTTAACAGTGGTGAATACAAAATAGATTAATTTAATTTTGCATTTTTTTCAAAGCAAAATAAAAGTATGATAAACAATCGGAAGTTATTGATGACTCAATCTAATACTTTATTGCAATTTCGCCACTAAATCACGAACGGAGTGAGAAAGAAACAGAGTACTTTGTTTCAAGGCTAAATTGTCTTTAAGTTCATTTATTCCGTCCTCGGTTTAGTCTCCTTCTGAAAACGAGACAGACTATCTAAAAACGGAACAGTCCCGTTCAAAACGTATGATCAGCTTGAATATTTTAGCGAAATTTTCATGAATACATAAAGTAACCTCAAAACATCGAAGAGAATACGCATAACAATGAGATGAACATATTATCAATGAAAAATAAAGATTCACTCGTGAAAATTAATTTCAAGCGTTAATGAAAGGATTCTAAAATTATATGATTTATAATCGATTCTAATGCGCATGCGCGTTATAATTTTATTTTTAAAATTAGAACGCTTCCAGTTCAGGACACCGATTATGGAACGCAATGCTGGTTCGGGGAGCAACGGATTGGTAATTAATTTGGGGCGGTGCACAGTGGGACGGATCACGAATACAACTGCCAAAAATCTATAACATATTTTCCTATCTAGACTTGTGAAATTTAGAATACATATAGGCGAAGATATATTCTTCAATATCAAATTATAAAATTTAAAAATATATTTTTAGATAATATTTTTAAAAATATATGAAAATAACAACTGAGATTAATATGTCCAAGTGTGATTAAAATGTAATTAATAATATTTAAAAATCTAGTATTTTTTTTTAAAATAATATAATAACTTAATAACACTACGTAATCTTCTTCTGTCCACTTCCCAAGCCCGAGTAAAGACACGTTAGTTTCAACCCTGATTATAGGAACCTTAACTTAACTATGCCCTACTAATATGCGTCAGGTCGCCAGCCATAAGCCCGGAAGCTGAGCAGTCAACTCGCCGATTGTAACAATAATTATCAGACGAGGCTAGGGCCCATTCGTATTTAATTTACTGTCTGATCAGATGGTACGAGCACCTCCAGTGACAGACACGTCACTGATTAGGCAAGGATAGCGACCTGGGCTCCTCATAGATCCGTAGAATCTACAGAATCGTGATTGCGCCCAATCACACCATGTTCGTCGAATACGGAGGCTGAAGCCTCAGAACTGTGATGTTTTTCGATAAAAATCCATACAATATGTCCTCGATTTACGCGATTTTTAAAAAACGCGAAAGTTACAAAATCAGTTAATAATGATATGGCATGCTACGCTTTAATTTATGAACAAAAGAAATGTGCTAAAAGACAATTAACACTTTCAGTGCGACGCGCATGTCGTACATGCGCGAGATTCTTTCGAACTTTAACTTGTCGTTACACGTAAACTAGAGGGAGTTAAGCGATGGTGTTTATTTTGAAAGTCAGCTCATAAACATAGCTAACAATAAATATATAATATTATAAAAGAAAGTTATGGGAACCATCTAAAATATAAATATGAAACTTAACAATTCAAATCTCGCGCGGCCCGCAGTAGTATCGGTGTCCGTTCGCCGGCTCAGCGGTTGTCAAGAATTTTTTTACATTTTTGATTTATATTTGCTAAACGCACATACAGAAATGTAACAAAAAATATTACTCCAGCAGATTTTCAAATAAATTTGATTGTATAAGTAAATATACAATATATTGAAAGAAATTTATAGGAACCATGTAAAATATCAATATGAAACATAAAAATTCGAATGTCGTGCGGCCCGCAGCAGAATCGGTGGTCGTTCGCCGGCTCAGCGGTCGCCAAGAATGTTCCACGTACACGTGAAATGGTATAAGAAATTTGCAATCTCACATTTTTTACTTATGTTTGCTAAACGCACATACGATGTATGCCTATCGAACCTCTACCACTGCGCTACTGGCAGGAGTCCTGCCGCTTGACCTAGAGCTACAGGTACGAACTGCACTCTGGCAGACCTACAGAAGATTCGAGGCCCTGGACGGAGACACCATCATCGCACCACCCGCGGACCTCTCCCAAGTCTGATCGCCTCATAGAGCAGCCGTCTACCGCACGGCCATGTCCGAATGGCAAAAGAGACTAGTGGCTGACTTTGTTTTTTGTACTTTCCCGACGTGCAAAAGCGCATGTCGATGCCCCGGATCGAACCAAACCACCATGTGTCCCGGTTCATCATAGGCCATGGCGCTTTAAACGCCAAGCTGCATCAACTTGGTCTCAAAGACAATCCTGGTTGTGATTTTTGCGAGTGCGACGAACAAACTTAGGACCATATCCTATGGACGTGCCCGGAGCTCGACTTCGCGAGGAAAACCATGCTAGATGCGGTCAGGCTGGCCCCTGGCCCTATCGGTCATGAGACTTGATCTCAAGCGGCCCTGTTTTCAGGGCCTTTACGGTCTTCGCCGGCCTGGCCGGAGCGAGAATCGCATCCCCAGACCTAACCCTTAGCCCACATGGGCACGGTCTATCAGCTGTCCTTTTGCTCCATAGGTAACTGACTGTCGTCATGTAAGGGGCGTTAAAATATATTTAAATGATACTCCAGTGTACCCTGAACATCATTATGTAAAAATAATAATCAAAAATGATTCATGTTGTAAATGTTAAAAAGGTCATAAACTCTATGATGGAACGTATTGTTCATTCACGAGAGGAGAGTCTCCAGAATCGTCATGGCGAAGTAACGCAGGAGCGTGTCCACGCTGCAACTGCGGGCGGAGGTCTGCGCGGGGGAAGCGTGGTAGATTTCCGGAGCCGCGTATTGTTGCCAACATGACGTTGGCCCAAACACGTGGAATAACCACCACAGTCTTTTAGGTGCTAAATAAAAATATTGCCAATTTATTATGATCTTATGATTATATTTATGTAGTGAAAAATCTCTATTATCATTAAAAACTATTAATCAAATTTAATTAAACAATGTACAGTCGAACCCCATATTAAACTACTCCGAATAACGCGATGGATTAAAATATACGCCGCTTATACCCCAACTTCTGGTAATGGTCATTCACGTTTATGGTCGACGGTCGACGAATACATACAAGGTCGACTATTCATCTGATTAATGGGTTCGGCTGCACACACACAGCCGAGCGGCCGTCTGTGCGGCGCATATAGTCAAACGTTGGCTAGCGTCTGTGTATTCGACACGCGCCAGGCTATTCCCCCAATAACACGACTCCAACTTACACGGTCCCGATTTCAGTGTTAGTGAGGGTTTAACTGTATTATGGAGACCGAAAAGTACTGAAAATGACGAGATTCAAGCAATTCATAGTGTATAATTCCAGAAAAATACCATCACACTCAAACAAGGACCTTCTTTATTATTAGTGATGATCGAGGAGTCGTAACAGGTACGTCTCCAGAAGAAATCCTTTTTTTGTACAAGATTATTGTATGGCACCCACTTCTTATCTCCAGTTACAATTCGCCGCAAAAACGGATCGGCTTCATACCGAGACAAAAGCCGTCTCCGTCAATTCAAGATGATCATGCACTGTAGACCATGGACATCTTTAACCCTTTCAGTGCGGGGCGCATGACGTACATGCGCATACAAATCGTGCCCAGGGTGCGGCCGCATGTCGTACATGCGCGAGATTCTTTAAAACTTTAACTTGTCGTTACATGTAAACTAGACTGAAAGTTATGGATGGTGTTTGTTTTAAAAAATTAGCTAATAACACAGCCATCAATAAATATACAACAACATATCACAAGAAATTTATAGAACTACGTAATATATAACATGAATAGTAACGATTCAAATTTCCAGTAGTATCGGTGACGTATCCGGCTCAGGGTTGTTATGGTGTTCCACGTACATCATGCGTTCCACACAATAATGCGCACGGATGTAATGTGGTATAAGAAAATTGCATTGCATTTTGATTTTGATTCGCATTCCCATTTTTTCACTTAATCTCTGTTTAAGCAATTGATATTTTGTTCGATTTTACTTTTACGAAAAAATAAATCAAATCAAGCTTCTATTTTTTTTAGTTATGGAAGAACATATCTTAATCTAACATGCCGGCACATAAATCTTATATAGGAAATGGTTCAATATAGCGGCAAACGGTGAATACAAATTTACTCCTCGCCAAAAAAATTTAACTCAAAACGGCGCCGCACTCAGATGCAGAATTGTGTTTAGACGTGCCGCATTGAAAGGGTTAATGATAATTCCTCATTTATTTGACGAGGATCTGAATTCACCATCGCCTTCAGGATATCATCATCTAATTTTTGGAGTCGTCCTTTTCGTGCGACGTCTTTGAGATTCTTATTTCCATTTTAAACTCTTTAACCCTTTCAATGCGGCGGGTCTAAACACGATTCTGCATCTGAGTGCAGCGCCGTTTTGGACCAAATTATTTTTTTGGCGAGGTAAATTTGTATTTGATTAGAATATGTTCTTCCATCTCAACTAAAAAAAAAAACTTGATTCGCTTTTTTTTCATAATAATAAATCGAACAAAATATCAATTGCTCAAACAGAGATTAAGTGAGAAAAAAATGGGAATGCGAATCAAAATGCGAAATGCAATTTTCTTATACCATTACATTCGTACACGTGTATGTGGAACATAATGTACGTGGAACACCCTTAACAACCCCTGAGCCGAGATACGTCACCGATACTACTGCGGAGATTTGAATCGTTACTATTCATATTTATATATTACATGGTTCCGATGAATTTCTTGTGATATGTTGTATATTTATTGATAGCTGTGTTTATTAGCTGATTTTTAAAACAAACACCATCACTTAACTCGGTCCAGTTTACAATATGTACCCATTGCCAAAGTTTTAAAGAATCTCGCGCATGTACGACATGCGGCCGCACCCTTGGGCACGATTTGTATGCGCATGTACGTCATGCGCCCCGCACTGAAAGGGTTAAACCACCGATTGTTTAGTTTCAGAATATATTTAGAGAATCTTTTCAGATCATTTTTGACAGTATAATTCAAGATCAATCCCATAGTGCGGCGCCCGTTTCGCCCTTGCGGAAATCTGTTGCGAAAAAAGAATTCGCAAAGTAATTAGAAAGAATTTAAATTAAAACAAATTTTCAGCCGCCGACGGGGTAGACAACGTCTTATATTCGTCGCGGTATCGCATCACTAATTACGATATCATACATCGCAAACACAATTCGGCATAAGTGCAGAATGCCCGTAGTCGTGCAAACACTTGCATAATGAAACGTGCTTCAGTATTATTTCAGGGATCATTTCATCGCCGGAAGAAATTCAGTCGGAAAAGGTAAACCTCGGCCATTGAGATTTCACTTCATACCAGTGGCTTTCGGGTGTTTGTCCCCGTCGACCGATGTCATAATACTGCATACTTACGTGGTATTATTGCGGAAGGAAGCGCTTATGAATTCCGCATATGCAAATAATTGAAATTTATAATGGGCACAGAAATTTAATGTCGACCCCGACGTGCATGTGCATAAGCCCTTTGCAAAATAGAACTGTCTCTCTGACGTTTCTATGGCGAGAGACTCGATCTATCATTGGTTTTATACGAATGGTATGTGCACAACGACCCGACAGATTATTACTGCATTATTTTTGAAATATATCTCTCTTTTGAGTTAATTTAAGATGAAATTTATTTAGAAGCCGGGCGGATTTACTGGAAGTTGATAAAAATGCATTTATGTATATTTTTATATAACGTTATACGTAAGCTGACCATACGTCCCGTTTATAATGGGACTGTTTCGATTTTAATGCTAGAATGTCTATGAAACTCTCTGTCTCTGTGAAACTATGAAGAAATATGCGTTTTCTTGAATGCACATACGGTAATACCCCAGATAACGCGAAAATTGGGACCGCGTTATTAGAACAACGCGTTAATGGGATAATGAAGCACATACAAAGCTTAGGGTTACGGGTATTTCGCAAAAAAAAATACAAATCTGCCATAACTAAGAACACTGTAAAAAAATATGAATCTTAGATGAATGAAATATTCGAATGCCATGCATGCGATCGCCGACATACACTTAGACATCCGTGGCTCATTGTCTACATCACACTCGCACACATGAGGACATAGATATGTGCAGATCAACACACAGGCGCACCCAGCCAAACGGCATAGAGTTTACGGCCGAGCTATGCATGAATAAATGCGCTCGCGTTCTTAGAGGGACTGCCGCGATTTATTTTGAAATTCGCGTTATCAGAACATGCGCTATTGGGGGGTATTACTATATAAGTGACGTTTTGTCCATCGAAACCCAAAAGCTATTTTTTGTAACCGATGAATAAAAGAAAAATTATCTAATAAACATGTGTAACGTCGGAGGAAAGCTGGAAAATCGGTTTGCTTGGTCTATGACATATGTAGAGCAATTCGGCAGTGAGCTGATGCGATGAGATCATGGGTGACGACTTATTCGGTTTATGGAGACATTAAACCCGAATATGGTTCTAGAAGGATCCCGGCTCTTAAAGTGTTTGCTATACTACAGGATATATCGGGTACAGTGACCTAACCATCACGTGTCATGGATCAAGACAATGGAAAGCATTGATTCCCTGACGAAGCCTGTAGTTTATATAAAGATGCCCCAGGGTTTTGAGGTCAGTTGAAGACGGCCAATCATGTAAGAAAGCGATAGCCTTCCCGGATAGAAAGCAGCAGTTAGTGCACATCTAACATTTACATATTGTGTTTATTCCTCCTCTTCGATGTGATAATCGTTTAAATAAGTAATACTGTAATCCTCGGGTCGGCTAGGCTGATTCGTCCGCTGTATTATTTCGATGAATGTCTCTATATGAATTTATGTCTCGTTGCGTCTTCCGTTATTTCCATTTCGAATCCCGAGAGCCTCCCACGTTACAGATCACTTCTTCAACAATACCTTGACATTTAAAAAAGAATGGATTATTCTATGAATAAAAATAGTTATTTATCATATATATTAGTAGAAAAATTCAAAATATCGATCTAATTTTAAATTACCGGCCCGACGCATCTGGTTTCTCCACTTGCACAGCACAATATTTTTCTCGCTTACACTTGCATATACGCGATGTTTTTTCTCGCTCATATCCGGTACGGAGCGATAAAAAACATCGCACCCGTCTTTTAGTTTGCCATGTCAGGTCAATCATGTAAGAAGGCGATAGCCCTCTCGGATAGGAAGCATTTATATTCTGTTTATCCTCCTCTTCGATGTGATAATCGTTTAAATAAGTAATACTGTAATCCTGGGTCGGCTGAGCTGATTCGTCCGCTGTATTGTTTCCGATGAATAAAGATACTGTCTCTATATGAATTTGTGTCTCGTTGCGTCCTCCATTAGATCCATTTCGAATCCTGAGAGCCTCCCACGTTACACATGTTTAACCCTTTCCACTCTGAAGACCATAACTGTTGGCCCAAGTGAGTTTGGTAAGCAGCTCTGAATGCCAAGTTCGCTTATTGGCAATTAACTTTAACAATCATAATTTGATTGTAATTACCTCCAAGCCATGACGGGTATTACATAATACGGGTATTACAATAACTGATAATTACATAATAATAAAAACTGACCTTGAGCAAATAGTCAAAGTCTCTTCTTTAATCCCGTCCAGAAATGCAATTATAAAAGATATTAATATATTTGGTAATTAAAACGCTATTAAATGCTGTTTTTTATAATTGCTATCAAAATAAACATACGTAATTATTTTTTATTATATAGTCCAACGTCTTCTGAATATCTAATTAAATAATAAAACACGGAAATATACATTTTTTCAGTGCTAGGCAAATTTTTAGCTAAACCGGTTTTAATATTCATCGATAATGCTAGATCGAAATTTATTTTATTTGAAGTAAGGTAAAAAATCTTAATTCACACAAATATTTTTTTCAAAATACACTCAAGCCTCGTATAACACGGTTTAGAGTGTTTGCAAATTGTTTACCTGGAGTTACTTGAGGTGTGTCTGGGCTTAGAGCAACTGCACAAGATTCGTCGAATTCCACCATTCCCTTTCATACAAGAATATTGATACTTCATTAAATATAATAATAGCGATTAATTAATTACACTCAAGCCTCGTATAACACGGTTTTACACAATACGGTTTTATACAACACGGGCTGATAAATGGTGGAATATTTTTGTATAACACGGTTTCAGAAAAAAACAATAATTAAAATGAATTAACATGCTTGATTTGTATGGCCATAGATCGCGTCATGACAAATCATACTGAACATGTTGTGACTTATTAATTTTCTTTGTTTCGTTACTTTAATCAGTTGATTTTTCTGCTAGTAGAGGATGGTTTGAAAATTTTAAGAAGCGATTCTAAAAATTTTCTGCATAATATAAAAACTGCGCC
This sequence comes from Philopotamus ludificatus, assembly GCA_022495035.1. NCBI lineage: Eukaryota > Metazoa > Arthropoda > Insecta > Trichoptera > Philopotamidae > Philopotamus > Philopotamus ludificatus. The sequence continues at coordinate 8,519 of JAGXCT010031535.1, forward strand.
GGAAAAGAAATTGCGCCGCCTGACAGAGAATCTCCCAAAAATAATATTCCAGAATTGGCCAAAATTATAAAAAAATAAAGGCTACACACCACACCAGATATTCAATCCGGACGAAACGGGATTGTAGTGGAAAAGGATGCCTTATCGAACCTACATATCAAAAAGCGAAAAGCATGCGAAGAGATTTAAAGTGGCGAAAGAAAGAATATATTTACTCTTATGTTCTAATTCTTCTGGAGAATTAATTTATAATGAAGCCATTGTTTATTAATCGGTCTTTAAACCCCCGAGCACTGAAAGGTTGTGACAAAATGAATTTACATGTTTATTGGAGACCCAATAAGAAGGCTCGGACCACAAGTATTATTTTAAGGATTGGTTTTACAAATGTTTTATACCTGATGCAGAATCTTATATGAGGAAAAAGAATCTTGATTTTAAAATATTATTGATACTGGACAATGCCCCGGGACATCCGATTTAAAACATCCTAATGTTGAAATATTTTTTTTACCACCAAACACTACGTTAATAATCCAGCCTTTGGACCAAGAAATAATTTCTACATTTAAAGTGTATTCGTCAAATATTAAAAAAAATATTAAATGATATCGATCAAGATGAAAATTTAAGTCACAAGCGAGGAAAAAATTTTCTCTGTTCGGAATTGTGTTCAATATTGTTTTTGCATCTGTTGAAGAAATAAATCAATTTACTATAAATCTTTTTGGAAAAAGTTGTGGCCAGAATAGAAGTTAAATACCAAAAGACAATTAACTTTGTCGTGGTATTGGTGGAGAAGGATTTGATAGTATGGATATTCAAGATATCGAAGAATATATGAGGATCGCATTATAACGATATATGTAAAGATTTATACGCTAAAAGCAGACAATCGCTTATTACAGAATTTTTAAAGGCTAAATCCAAAAATAATCCAGAGTCCACTGACGAAGAAAACTCACAACGGATCTCAAAAAAGAGTCGAACATATGGAATTGTAAGCGATAGCGATGGCGAATGAATGATCATTTATATGTTGTTAATGTATTTGTTTTCAATAAATACGTAAATGTATATTGTTTAGATTAATTTATTTAAAAAATAAATAATATTACCTAACTTTGATATTTTTTTGGAACGCAAGCCCTAATTTTGTATGAACTTCAAATCTCGTATAATACGGATTTGTATTACACGGTGTTTTTGTGGAACCATATAACCTGTTATACGAGGCCCAAGTGTATAATATTTATATAAATTCTATAATCCAACGCTAGCCCATATTTACTAAATATGGGCTAGCGTTGGAAGGAAAGGGCTAAATATTATTTAGCCCTTTTCATTTTGAAAGCCATAACTGTTAGCCATATTGAGTTTGGTAGGCAGCTCCGAATGCCACCGGTTATGGCCCAAAGACGGAATAAGTTTATGCGCCGATTTCAATGGGGCGCAGCTAAATTTGACGAAATATTATTACTTCTAAATATCGAGAAGGGTGGCAAAATGTGGAGTAAACCAACATTTTTTTATTTAAATTTATAGTTACGCGTAATTAATTCTCAGAAATATTTGTGCATTTATCGATATTTTTAATGTGCTAAAATTTATGAAGCAGTTCGTCTCTGTTGGGGCTTGGGCGATGGATGGACGAGGCCCAGGACCGGGAGAGATGGCGTAATGTCCTTCAGGTGGCAGGGACTCTCGCGAATTATTATTAGTCGGTTTCTAAAGGTTCATTTCGGAAAGGTTTTCCGATGCTCATTTCACGTACTTTGATCGTGTTTTTTGTATTGTAGAACTATTATTTTTCAAATTCTGTTACTTTCATAATTATTTAATAAAATTACGCGAAACGGTAAAATCAGTGAAATAGTTTTGATAATTAAATAATAAAAATAATGATACCTTTTTTTTAATTCATTTCTCCGAAAAATAAATATATTTTTACAAATTCGTATTTTTTTTCTGTGAAGCTGATTGCTTCTGAAGAAAAATACCCAGAGTGGAATGGCTAATCAAAAAAATATAGATTTCACGAGCTTGTGGTCAAAGTCGTTTGTTCAATCACGTCCGGCAATCTAATAGCCATTAGAATCAGCATGTTTCGTAATTAAACGCCATAAAATATCGCTACAGCGGATTTTTTACAGTTTTTTGTGAATGTTTACAATATTAACACTCATGAATAATATTTATTCAATAATCCGAGGTCATCCTAATATTTAAGTAAATAACATTTTTTTTGCATATACATAGATAATATCTATGTACACCTGTCCCTCGATTAACGCGGTTTTTTTTAACGCGGTTTTAATCTAACGCGGTTTTCAAAAACCGCGTTAGATTAAAACCGCGTTAGATTCAAACTTTTTTTTTTCTTCGCGCACTGTGACGAAAACTGCCATTGTTGCGACATACTCATCGTCTTTCAGTTAATAGTTTATTTCAATTAAAGATAAAATACGTATGTATAACGCTATTGTTGGCTTTTAGTTAGACTTGTTCATATTTTTATACATTAAAATTTTTTGGCAGCAAAATATCGAATCAAGCACTAGAAATTCAGCACAGGAGAAAGGCTATTTGTTTAGATACTAAGATCGAAATTTCAGCTTGCCTTCAAAAAGCAGAAAAAATATCTATAGCTAAGCGTCGCGGAATAAATGAATCTACGATTAGAACGATAAAAATGAACGAATTTATTATTAGGAAGAGTGTAACCTCTGGATCATTGTCAAGTTTTACAGTTTCTTCTCACACCAGAGATTCTATAATAGAATCTATGGAAAAAGCTCTAATTATCTGGATAGAAGACCTTACCCAAAAAAGAATAGCCATCGATACCAATACAATAAGGCAAAAATCTCTAAAAATATATAACCACCTCATAGAACAATCTCAACATCCCGTACATTTGATCTTAAAATAAACCCAATTTTGCGCGAGTTAAAGATGGTTTGAGGGGTTTAAAAAAAGACAGTCTCTTCATAATCTAAAATTAAAAGGTAAACATGCATCTGGTGATGTGAAAGGAGCATTGAAGGGAATACATATGAACAATATTTCTATACATTGGAGAGCTAATAAAAAAAAAAAAGAAATCCTGGATGCTTTAATATTTAAAGATGTTTTTTTAACTGCTTTGTTCAGAAGCAGAAAAGTTACATCAGAAGGAAAAAATCAGTGCTTTTACTTTTGGATAATGCACCTGGCCATCCACATGACATACAACATCCCAATGTTTATGTTGTATTTTTACCACCTAATACCAGCTGAATAAAATCCAACCATTAGACCAAGGGATAATCTCAACATTTAGGGATGTTATGTAAACATTCTTTTCAACATATTTCAGTCAATGATGATCAAAGTCAAATCTATTACAATTCCAGAATTTTGGAAAACGTTTACAATTTTAGACTGTCTACGGAAGTTAGTTTTAGCATGCAAGGAATTAGAAAATACAACTTTGAATGCTTGTTGGAAATCATTATGGCCAGAAATAGTTTCTAGAGGAAATCATATTCCACCAAGAAATGAAGAATTTTTTCAGATTATAATCATTACGAATTCATTGGGAGAGGGTTTTGAAAATTTGATTAGTGATGATATTGAGGAATTGTTTATCGAAGATGAAATAAATGAAAACGATCTGATCAACATGAAACAAAAAATATTTATTTTCCATATGAAGAAATTCTTAAAGAAATGACTAAAAATAAAAAACAGACGTTAGTTACCGATTTTCTAACACCAGTTATCAGGGAGCGTTCTTCTTTATGCGAATCAGAAATGTTAAATATTTCTTCTGATAATGATAGTGACTTTGAGCCAATAATAAAGAAGAAGAAAAAAATAGTTGCATTAGAAGACGGCAGCTAATTTCCGAATAAAATAAAATGTTTTATGATGTGTGTGAACTTATTACGAAACGTTTATAATTCCTCCTACTTGTTTGTTAATAAAAATTATGTTGTAGGTATATGTGAACATTTTCATTTCAATCATAAATTTTTTTGTTGTAGATTATAGATTATTATTTCGCGTTTTTTTTGGAACCTTTCCCCACATCTTATATGAGCTCCATACACTTTTTTTACGCGGTTTTTTACATCCTGGAACGTATCCCCATTTTTTGTATGAACTCTATGTCTTTTTTACCGCGGTTTTCGTTAACGCGGTTTTTCGTGGAACGTATCTACCGCGTTAATCGAGGGACAGGTGTATATACATACAGTAAACCCCCCTATAACGTCCTCTCATATAACGTTCCCCCCTATAACGTTTGCGGCGGTTTTCATATAACTGATCGAACCTATAACGTTCGCGTGACATAATGTAGCTCGGATCGCTTGACATCGGTACGCATCAGCGAAACTAAATAAAATATTTGGTGATTCATCGGAACAGGCTATCGGCACGAGGCTATCAGAGCATTCAGGATATTCACACATACAATGAAAATATTTTCTACTTTTATCATGGAACGAATTATAATCCGAGTAAATCGATGCTCACGTTTTTTTAACTATTTGATTATGTAATATACGTGCATACCTCTTAATCTTATTAATGATATGATCTAATTTCACAATAAGGTCTCTACAATAATTATTTCCATATGCGTCGATTTCTTTGATGTTTAATTCTATGCCAGTGGTTAGGATAAACATATTCCCAGGAATAGTTTTATACATTTATTCATCATATGCTAGCGAATTTTATAAAATTAACTAATAAAATATCGCGTTGATCTCTACCGGCAAGTTGCGGGAAGATTACGTCAGCCAAAATACGAGAGGAAGTCATTTGCGCTGGTAAACACGTAAAAATGTAAAAAAAAAAAAAAAAAAAAAATGGGAATGTGTTGATTTACTGATTTCCTTTAAATCAAAAAATAAAATTGAAAAACCTTAGCCCCCTATTACGTGGAACCTATCCCGACGTTATAGGGGGGTTTACTGTACATATATAAGCCAATAAGATGGACATATATTTAACTGACAATATATTTAAAACGTTATTGCTTTAATTATATTTTATTTAGGGGATAAAGCTGACAATAAAGATGAGTTGAAGTGCGTAATATATTTTCCCCATAAAAAAGAAGAAATAATTTCTCAATATATAGAAACATAATGAACCCAACAATAATATTTTTTATTATACAGTTTAAAACTAAACATATTTGACAAGGAAATTTGCATCAGTATAATTATATTAGGTAAAGCGGAAGATTATGATATTTTTTGTTAATAATTAATACTTTAATATCTCAACGCACTATAATGTCGTTTTTTTTAAACAAAATGTATATGACTCCTCTCGAATATATTTACATTTGCATAAATATTATATAAACAAATTATATATAATAAATGCAAAATTAAATTAAACTCAGTTCTAATTTGAAACTGCGGTTAAGATCTACGATAATTAAAATTTTATTTATTATTTAAAAAAAATGATTCTGAATAACACCGATTATACAAATACTGATTTACATTTAATGTGTATATTAATTTTCATCCCGCCACTTTTTGGATTTTTTCATAAAAAAATAAATAATGTGAAGTTAAGAAAGTGGTCTTCGACTATTTTGGGCTTATTTATGATGTTTGTTTATTGTGATGCATATGTATCGAGGATATTTTTAATCTTACTATATACTGGAACGATATGCATCATGTTGAAGTTTACCCCTAAAAAGTGATTATTTTAAGCTATATAGATAATATGATATATATGTGTGTATATAATGATTATATGTTGTAGGTATATTCGTTTTGTGTCCCTTTATTCAATTTTGACATTGAGTATCTACAGATTTTACATTTGGGATGAGATGAAATACAATTTATATGGCGTTAATTTTACATTACTGGCTATAATGAGTAGAATATTAGGTTTTTCATTTGACAAACATTATGCTTATGAAGCAGAAAAAAATCAACAAAATAAATTATGCAATGTCCATGATATTTCATTTGGTGATTACAACATAGATCCATCATTGATGGACATATTTCATTACTTATTTAATCACATGACATCTGTTGGAGGTACAAATAATTCATACATAAAATGTTCACAAAAAATATTCAATATACTGTGAAATAATATCGCTGCTAATATTTTGCAGGAATTTTTTGTAGATATAGGACATATGAAGATTGTATGCATAAACGATTTTGGAAGAGTAGTAATAAAAATGAAATAGATAAAAAATTGTTATTGGAATGCATTTTACTTTTTATATTTTATCAGTTCTATTTGCCATTTCACTTTAAAAATTTTGACAATTTAGTAAGTTAAATTTATTTATTATTTATTTTGATAAATTAATCAATTTTTTTTACAGTATTTAACAACTGATGAATATTTACATAGCAATGTATGGTATATGTATCTCGTGATGATAAAATCAGGAATTGGCTTACAAATTATTGGAGTAGTAATGTTATATCTATCCGAATTGAGTTGCAAGACATCGGGCTTGGGACATTATCCTGTTAGATGCAATAATTTAAATGGCCACGGTCCAACGAAAAACTACAAAGAACTTAGTGGATTGTAAGCTGGCCTTATATTATAACTTTTTATACATTATACATATAATTTAGAGTGTAACTTATAATAATGATGATATCAGGTCTTGGTATTTCTCTAAAGATAAAATAAATTTAGATAGTAATTCATTACAGAGTGCTGATTGGCGGGGAGTGTTTAAATCCAACGATGTGAACCTCGCAACTCAGGCGTTCTATGACATTGTTTATAGAGTGTTTAACTTGTGTCTTCCGCGTAAACGCGTCTTTAACCAAAAAAAGTTTTTCCCTAAATGGTTCTCTAAAAAGGCAATTATAATAGTAGCAAGGAAACACTCCATTCACAGAGCGTGGAAACGGTCCGCCGACCCAGAGTACCGCGAAGCATTCGTACGCCTCCGGAGAAGAGTATAAGGCGAAGGTTCATCAGGACCATCGCAACTATGTGTTGTTATGTGAGCAGCGTTTGATGGAATCTCCAAAAGTTTTTTGGAAATACATTAACGCAAAGCGAACGGACAACTCTGTATCAAAATTTATGGTATTTGATGGTGTTACTTTACATTACTTCCAACAAATTGCCAATTCTTCTGCTCCCTACTTCCAGTCAGTATTCGACAATCAAGGGCCTCGTACCGACCGCGACATTAGTTTGTCATCCTACTATTTGAATGCACCACAGCTAATCATCGACATCGTAGACAAAGCTCATATGATGTTTGCTTTTGGAAAAATATTTTCGAAACGATCAGCTGGACCCGATCTTATACCTTCGTTCGTTCTTAAAGCATGTCAGGATGGATTAACAGAGCCTCTTTGTTATATTTTTAACATATCGCTAAAATCGTCCCAGTTTCCAGACTTGTGGAAGCATTCCAAAGCCACTCCCATATTTAAAAAAGGAGATAAGTCGAATGTTGCCAATTACAGACCAGTGACTGTTCTATGCGGACAAGTTGTTCGAGATGATTCTGCATAAATACATACTTCACCATATCAACAGTCACGGGCCTTCTTGGTTTTTCAAACTTTGTGTCTAAGTCATTGGATAAGGGGGTCCAAGTCGACGTTATCTATAACGACTTTGAAAAAGCGTTTAATAAGGTCGATCATGCCAGACTCATTTTGAAATTGAATAGTTTTGGGTTTTCAGATAATCTCGTACGTTACTTCTCGAGTTACCGTACTGAGAGGAAACAATATGAGTCTTTAAAATAAACTAAATAAATAATTTTTAGATCACCCAAAGCGCTGGAGCAAGAGCCTTTTGACTATTTAACTGTAAAAAGTTTTTATTTGAATGCACTTATTGGTCCATGGCTATTAATTCATGCCAAATATTGGAATAAGACACACGAATATTGGATATCAACAGCAAGTAAAAAGAACGTTATTCCTGTCTCAAATGTTTCCAAGTATGTATAACATATATTTTGTCATAGGGGTTTTAGCATAATCGCGGACAGTCTTGCAGATGCACTCATTTTTGTGATATAAAATGAACAATCTGAATGCTAAGAAAATTTACAATTTTTATAAATTATTCTACATTAAAATATTATCTCTATTAACAGATATTACTTCCATCCGGCTAATACTTATCCGTATAGAGGTGAGAATTGCACATAAAAACTTGACTTCTATGCGCTGGATAAGGTCGACGTTATCTATAATGACTGAAAAAGCGTTTGATAATGTCGAACATGCTACATTTATTTAGAAACTAGATAGTTTGGGGTTATCGGATAATCTCGTACGTTTTTTCCCGAGTTATTTACAGAGAGGAAACAATATGTGACATACGACTCCTAAATGTCGCATGCTTATAATACACCTACCGGTATTCCGCAGGGATCAAATTTAGGACCTTTATTATTTATCTTATTTATAAATGATCCTTCGGATCCTTTGATGTAAATTTTCACTTTTCGCAGACGATTGGTCAAAATCAAATCGTCTTTTATTAGTATTGGAAGTATTGGAAAATGTTATTCAATGACATTTTCTAGATTCTAAGTTAAAATTTAGTTTACATGTATCGGACGTGTGTATGTGCTCATCAAGAATGTTTGACTTTTCTTGAGAAATTCTCACCGCATGCGTAGCACCTTAGTCATACGAGTGATATACGATACATTGGTTCGGAGCTTGCTTGAATCAGGTTTTATTATATGGGCGGAAATACAAAAGAAATTTCCTAGATATCTCTAGATGAAGGAGTTTGGATTCTACCCTAGTTTATACTCAGCGCATGGGCTGGCTGGGGTATGTAACCCTCGAGAAAAGATGACAAATTTCTTTTCTTTATTCTACAAGCCACGATATTGATTACATGAGTTTGATTGGTAAAAGGTTTTATTTGGAGTAAAACCCCACTAAGAGCTTGAATATGTTAACATTACTATATAACGTATTTATTTTTTTGTATGATTAAATTGCAGTATGATTGTAGCAATCTTTATAAGTTACATATGGCACGGAATACATATAGGAATATTAATATCATTCTTAACCACAGGAATATTCATTAAAATACAATATCCTTATAAGAAGATCTATGAAGAATATTTAAAAGATAAAGGATGGGTCAGTGGTATTTTTGAAATTGAAATATTAATGTTATATAAGCACTAATTTTTATACATATTTTCAGATATCATCAGTGTATATATGTTTAAACTGTATAATAAAAGCAAATATAGTGGGACTCCTAGTATGTTTATTATTATTAACCACATGGGAAAACATCACATTTTATATGGGGAAAATTTATTATGCTCCGTTTATAGTTTATTTACTTTTATACATTATTGGTGACGTGTTGTATAAATATTTAAAAACAACAAAGAAAATAAAGAAAACCGATGCTTTTACCCCCAAATAATATAAAACTAAAAATTATACCCTTATATCAAAAATTTTTACCATATTTTTATGCATGTTTTGTATAATTTTCTTATTAAATTAAGTAGTAAAATATTGGGATGACGTTGGACAATATTATATATTTTTTTATGTGTTTAACTTGTAAATAATAATAAAAAAACAGGTGAAATAGTTTTTTTTTTTAATTACCTTTTTTATTACGAAATATTATTAATCTAACGACTTTTAGATTTCCGGAATAAATTGAATAAAGTACCTTGGCTAAAAGTTATAATACATATATAAATAAACTACACGAGTCATAAATTTAAGCGAATATATATTTAGACCGTGATTTATGAAAGTAAACTTTGGTTCACTTTAATAAAAATATTTGTTTATTTGTTACTTAAATAAAAAGTTTTACTTTAATATTTTTTATTATGATAACAATTATAATTTATGCATATAATAGGAAACATTTGCTTTTATTTTCTATCAGAACAATCGCTATCACATGTAGATTGACGTGATTTAATCGTTGCTCTCCACTGAATGTCAATCTCTTTTTTATTAATCTTTCCCTGTGACTTGAACCAATTGAATAACTAGATTATCTACAATTTCACTTGAGTCAGTGGTTTTTAGTTCGTTCCTTTTTAGCTTATTTTCTATAGGTTCTAATAATCAATTGGTTTGAATATTTGGCCCTTCGGTCTTGGGTTACTCCACATTTTGCAACCCTTTTTGATACTTAGATGCAAGAATATTTTGTAAAATTCAGCTGCGTCCAATTGAAATCAGCGCATACATTTATTGTTTCTTTGGGCCAAAGCAGCCGGCCTTCATAACTGCCTACTAAACTCACTTGGGCCAACAGTTATGGCCTTTAGAGTGGAAAGGGTTGCACACTGACTATATTGCCAACATTCGCTCGGGTGGCGCACATTTACAAGTTTGGTGAAACGTAGTTTTTTACAAAAATAAATCATTACTCTTTAATTAATCAAGATTTAGAACTTCAACATTTACTGGATAGTTAATGTAAAAAAAAATATATCTTTCAAACTCTTTGTAAATGGGCCGAATTAAAATTGATATAAAACATACTTTGAACATTGGCTTTTGAGTTTTGAATATTCATATAGATTATTTATGTGTTTGTAATTTCAAGGTAGGCCACATTTTTTTTAATCCACAACAGCTGTTTTTGTAGCTACGTACGTTGAGAAACGTCATAAATAAAATAAATCAATTACGATATGAAAATAATACAGCTTGAAAAACTTGGTTAATGCGTCGCTAAGCACTGCAAAGTTCACGTTGAAAAGTTTACAATACAAATATGTAATTATATCAGATTACTGTAAAAATAACATAATAACAATTGTGTTAATTTAATTGTTTAGGTTAAAGATTTAACTATTCTTGTAAAAATTGCAGATATATATGTGCCCAATAAATTAGCATTAGCACTCAGAGACCCGATCCCGCGTTAGTGCGGAAATTTTAGTAAACGGTAAACACCCGCTCCCGCACTAACGCGGGTCTACAAACGTGTCATCTAATGCGCTACAAAAGGCTTTATTTTAAGTTTACGACTGGACACAGTTTCATTCATTGCTCTGCATGCCCACGCTGTAAAATATATGACATAAGTTTTTATTTATGGCTAAAAACTGTCCTTGAAATAATAGAACTTTTGGATCGAAAACTTTCCAGTACTTAAATTAGGTTTTTGTTTAACCATTCAACAAAATAACTTTTATGGAATATTTATGTGTCATAACCCGTCACATTCTTTATTACAAAGCTAAAATTATCGACATACTACATAAAGATATCTATTTGTTTTTTATCATCTAAAATACAATAAAACGTCATTTTCACAGCTCGAAAATTTTATTTCTTATGTAAATATTCTAATAATCTAATATAAGTATACTATACGTATAATACTTCTCTTTTGGCTAAATTATCTTTAAAAGGAAAAAAAATATTAAGCATTTTCACAGAGCCGCGCGAAATCGCAAGATGATCAAGGATGCAGTTTAGGTGTAAGTTTCGCCTGAAAACAGCGGGTGCTTGAGTGTTAATATTATAAGAAAAGTTTTGTTCGGATGTAATTGAACAAGAGACTTTGACTGCATCCTTACGAAAATTATATTTTTTTAAATTAAATTAAAAGATACTATAAAATTTGCAAAAAACATGCTGTGCAATACATTTGCATTAAAGGTATATTACAACATGTATATAATAGATGCAAAATAAAATTAATATCCAGTTAATTTTAAACTGCCGCTGAGCTTCACTAAATAGAGTTGTTTCTAATTTCTAAAAAAAAAATGATCTTAAATGTTAGACACAGTATAAAGTACAGCGATCAGTTGATATGTGCATTACTTTTTATCTCACCATTTTTTGGATTTATTCATAAAAAGATAAATAACGTGAAATTAAGAAAGTGGTCATCAACTTTGGTTTGCTTATTTACGATGTTTTTGTATTGCAATGAATATTTATCGAGATTGTTCTTAATCGTACTACATACTGTTACGATCTGTGTAATGTTGAAATTCACACCTCAAAAGTATGCTTGAGACTGGTTAATATATTAACCAATTTCAGCCTTTGCCCTATAAAGGGTTAAATGAGTATGCGTAATGATTATTGTTTTAGATATATTCGTTATGTGTCTCTTTACTCAATTTTGGCATTGAGTGTCTACAGATATTACATTGGGGATGAGATGAAATACAGTTTATATTTCGTTGATTTTATATTGCTATCTCTAACAGGTAGAATTTTAGCTTTTACATTTGAAATATATTATTCTTATGAGGCTAAAAAAAATCAAGAAAATACATTTCACAATGATAATGAATTATCATTCAGCGATAGCATCAGAGATCCGTCAGTGTTGGATATTTTTCATTACTTGTGTAGTTACCAGGCAACTGCTGGAGGTAAATATTATTATATTAATTAATTTATATACATTTTATCATTAAAATACGTTGCAATTACTAATCTCGTTCCGTAGGAGTTTTTTATAGATATCGGACATATGAGGATTTTATGCATAAACGGTTTTGGAATAAAAGTTATGAAAATACAATTGATAAAAAAATGTTATTAGAATGTATTTTACTTTTTATATGTTGTTGGTTTTATTTGCCAAACCAATTGCGAACCTTTGATACCTATGTGAGTCAAAATTGATTTTTAAATTTAATTATTGGATATTGATTAAGACTTTATTTAATTTTTAGTACTTTAAAACTGATGAATATTTAAATAGCAGTGTTTGGGATATGTGTCTAGTGATGATTCAATTGGGAATTGGCTTTAACATTTCTCTAATTTTATTTACATATTTATCCGAATTAAGTTGCAAGACATCAGGTTTGGGATATTATCCTGTCCGATGTATTAATTTAAATGGCCACGGTCCAACAAAACACTACAAGGAACTCAGTGAATTGTTAGAAAATGTTATATTATATCATTTTATTTTAGCGAATATTTAACTATAATGAATTATAGATCACCAGAAGCGATGGAGCAAGAGAAATTTGACTATTTAACTGTAAAAAGTTTTTATTTGAATGCACTTATTAGTCCATGGATATTAATTCATGCCAGATATTGGAATAAGACACATGGGTATTGGATAGCAACAGCAAGTAGAAAGAAGGTTATTACACTTCCATATATACCCAGGTAAGGATAATGAGATTTTTGGTGATAGTTTATTTAATTGGTGATGTTAATATTAAAAAAAAATGGTAGTTATAGAGAATATTGTAAAATAGAGCCACTAGAATATACACCAATCCCTCGATTTACACGGTAGATAGGTTCCTGAGAAATGTGTAAATCGAAATTGTATATTTTTTAATGTAAAGCCGTGTACACAAAAAACGCATAATTTGGTTGTTTTTTAAAATTCATTGTCACAATCACTAGTTTCATCAATTATGTTAATTTAATCATCTTCACTTAGTTCTTTATCAGTCACCAGTTCTGAAATATCTCCTTTAGTGAAACCTTCTCCGCCCAATGAATGCGCCAATTGTACTATCTGAGAATATTCATCATTCAATGCTGAAATAGAAGCTTCGCCTTTTACT
>JAGXCT010031536.1:0-11569 GCA_022495035.1 Philopotamus ludificatus
AATAATTCTTCTACAAAATTAATATTAAATCATGTAAATTCATACACGATGTTATCTAATTTGGAAAATTAAGAAAATATTATTACAAAGAAGAGAAAATGGCGCCGATTTAACAACTCGTGAAAAAAGCAGTCCAATTTTTCAATTGATTAAATTTTAACAGAATCATCAAGAGCATCCTCCAAAAATTATTCACTTTTCGATATTTCATAATTAATTAGACTATAGATCCTTCATTTTCTAGCAACTGAAATCAAACAACAGACGCGTCTTTCGCCAATTGATAGACCATTGTTAGCCGCGAGAACGTCCCGGAGTCTTCAGTCCTCGGACGCAATTACGCGCTCCAACAAACGAGCCCGCGTAATTGCAAGTGTGGGTGTTTATTGACGTGCCGGTGAGTCCGTGTTAAGCGGGGCCTCCACCTGCTATCTCCCAGCGGCATCTCTGAACAACTCCTCACCCGGGGAGTCGGCCCAGATCAAGGAGAGGTGCGCGAGGGGGGAGGGGGCGCGCGGGGGAGGGAGGAGGCAGGGCCCCATCGGCATTCTTTACACTCGGCCGCTATTAAAAAATGATTAACGTTAAATTTTGCAAAGCGGTGCTTTGTAACAAACAACATAAAACATAACCTGAATCATGTGTATCGGGTGGCCCAGAAATTCAATCTCAACATTAACAAAAAAAAATATCTGAAAACTCTGCAATAGGAGGTATCATTGAACGATTCTATCTTTTTAATGGTGTAAATTTAAGTCCAGAAAAAATTGGGTAATGCTAAAAGGGTATTACGCTTAAGCTCGGAGGGTAGAGGTCATAAAAAATCACAATTTGGGGATGAAACATTCCAATAGGTCCTCCATTATTGGTCAGACATCACTTCATCACTTCACCAAATCAAAATTAACCACTTAACCATTTATAGCTGATAACAAAAGATAAGTTGCGTGGCTCTTTTCTTATCCGAGAAAAGAGCCTAGGAAAAGTGTAATTAACAAAGAACAAGAAGATATCATATATAAGATATTACGGACATTAGGGACTGGGAATACTTTATGACGAACCCTTGCTAAATTCTTTGGATCTTGACTTCAATGTGATGACATCTGAAATTAGGGAAATCGACGATTTAATAGACATTCACGAAAAATCCTTTGACGAAAAACTCTCTGATGAAAAAGTGGTAAACTTCATCCATCCAATTCCAACTAAGAAGATGCTATAATGTATATTGTGATTGCCTTAAAAGGTATTTTACTAGCATTGGAGACGTTCAAGAAGAAACCATCCAATCGATTAATATTTTTAAAACTTTTCATTTCTAAGAATCGAAAAACATCGCTTTTTGCCCTAAATCTGAATATTTTTGTAGATGGGAAAAGCCCAAGAAAACTTCTTAACTAAAATAATGCTTCTCTGTAAAAATATGTACATGTATATGCGTAAATATCTATATATGAATCTGGTATCCAACGGATTTCTCACCACAGAATTAGTTAGCCCTGGGAAGGAAAACCCTAAAGTCTTGACCGACAAATATTCTAGTCTCGATACCTCTATTTGAGGAAATCTTTTCCACGATAAAAAAAATAGCTGCTGTTAGACTTGTTATAAGCAGATAACGTCTAGAAGATATGAGAACGAATATCGAGGCAAACCTCCTCTTTCTTGCCTGCACACAGTCGGGATGGAAAATCTGATACCAACAGTGGTAGAAGTTACACGTCCAATGCCAGAAATGACCAAGAGAGGATAACTCTTTACCAAAAAACGCATGAGTCCTCGTGTTACATTTGAGACGGATGAGAACGCTCAGCGAGTGAGTATCTCGTGGCTGGCAACTAATAATTATGATGATAAGACATTAGATGAAGAAGGCTTATAATAAAAATAATAATAAAAAAATAACTCCTAAAAAAACATTTATTATTATTTATTAACTTATTATTGGTTGTTAATTTATTGTTAGCAGTGTTTGCGAACTGATTTTTAAAGCAATGACCCAGACTTCATTTTCAATAGCTTACTAATAAACACGAGGTAAAATTGCGGTCATGAATGTCAATCGCACCGCGTTGTAAACACGATTCGTGTACACATGAGTGTCTAGCGCACCGCGTTGAATGGAATAAAGCCGAAAAAACTGTTTTTACTGTATTGAAGTTACTGTTCATTAACTCGCTTTTATTAGTTATCGTAGAGATGTTATCTTATCACTGATAACTTGATCGAGGTTCTATTGTACACGAATTCTCTAACAAATTTGCAAACGGTTTTAAATAACACGGTTTAATTGTGTCGGCATTGTGCCCGTTGTTTCTGAGTCACCGTGTGGCCAGAGTTAAAATATGAGCGCATAATGTTGAGTAAGAAAGGCTACAAACGAGCCGCGATCGAAACGCGCCGCGGGGCCCCGGCGGGGGCGGCGGCGCGGGGGGCGCGGGGGCGCAGGGGCCGCGGGGGCGGAGCCTCGCCTCGCGTGTTCCCCCACCGCCGAGCTTTCCTCTCTGTTTGCTTACTCTAACACATTAATGATACATAATGTGCGCACTGTGCTAAATGCGACCCGGCCGGACAATAATTGGCGCTACGCAAACACGGCGCGAAAATTGAAAATGAAAATCGCGGAAAATCGATTCGACATCCGATTGTTTCGCCGTTCGCGCAATAATAATCGGAGAGCGTCGCGGCGATTCGACGTCCGACATTAATATAGTCCTTAGAGTGTGGTATTGGACGCGGATGGTCGTATACATGCGGCCGGCTGTGGGAGCCGAGGGGTGTCGAGCAGGTTGTAAGACATCTCGTTAATTGGCAATCATCTCGTGGCGATTGGAAACGGCTCTGATCAATGGTGGAGCTTTGTTCTATGCCCCAACCAACAAATTACAATTCCGCTCCTCTTACTTATTGATTTATCTAGGAGCTTTCGCAAGAGCTTTGGGGCCACGGCGCTTCGAACAAAGCGGATGACGCTAATAGAATATGCATAGAAATTATGTATAGACTTGGCGTATGAAAGAGATGAAATTGATACTAAACACATACATATGTATTTCTAAATAAATCATACTCGTTTTACATGCATTCAGAGCTTGATCCGACTTGCTCGGATAATAATAAAAATAATATGATCATCGTATTAGCTACTAGCGATAGTATACGGATATGTGACCTTCTAGGCAATTCTAAATGACGCTGTTCGACAAATTTATTTATTTACTTATTAAAAAAATCATTAAAGGCATTACAGAATAACTCAGGTCTGGTTACCGGAGAGTTTCCGAGAGGACCTATCCTCACATTTGGCGGAAGAAAAGCTTATGCGAACGAGCTCGATGGTAGTGAACTGGCGCCCATAAGGGCAACTCGCATAGTACAAAGGGTTATGTACTGCGCCAACCAACAGCTCGAAGGAGTGCTTTGCCAAGCTGATCGACCCTCTTTTCCTTAGGATTACATAGCCCAGGCAGCCCTGTACTTATGCGCCGGGGTATAAACTGGGATAGTATCCAAATTCCTCAGGTAGAGATATCTAAGAAATTCCTTTTGGATTTTCTCTTATCTGGGGAATTTGAGGCGTTGGAAGGTGCCCATATAATCGAACCTGATTCAAGCAAGCTCCAAGCCAATGTATCGTATAACACTCGTATAACTAAGGTCCTATGTTTGTGATGAGAATTTCTCAAGACAAAGCCCAACATTCTCGATGAAATTTCATTACTTGATAACAGAATGCCCAGATCTTTAACCCTTCAATGCGGCGGGTCTAACACGGTTCTGCATCTGAGGCGGGCGCCATTTGGGACTCAAATTATTTGTTTGGCGAGGTAAATTTGTATTCACCGGTTACCGCTATATTAGACCATTTTCCTATAAGAGATTTATGCAAACATGTTTATTAGGATATGTTCTTCCATCTCAACTAAAAAAATAAACTCGATTTGCTTTATTTTCGTAATAATAAATCGAACAAAATATCAATTGCTCAAACAGAGATTAAGTGAGAAAAAAATGGGAATCCAAATCAAAATCAAAAATGCGAAATGCAATTTTCTTACACCATTACATCCGTACATGTGTATGTGGAACATAATGTACGTGGAACACCCTTAACAACCCCTGAGCCGAGATACGTCACCGATACTATTGCGGAGATTTGAATGAGACACCACGCGCGATTTGAATCGTTACTATTCATATTTACATATTACATGGTTCCTATAAATTTCTTGTGATATGTTGTATATTTATTGATAGCTGTGTTTATTAGCTGATTTTTAAAACAAACACCATTGCTCAACTCTGTCTAGTTTATATGTAACGACAAGTTAAAGTTTTAATGAATCTCGCGCATGTACGACATGCGACCGCACCCTGGACACGACTTGTATGCGCATGTACGTCATGGTCCCCGCACTGAAAGGGTTAACAGACAATTGCTTATGAAGAGTTACGTTTCCAAGTCAAGCCAAGAATATATGCTGACGATTACACTAAAAAAATATTTTCATAATATAATCTGAAACGAATAGCGAAACAGAAAACACACATTTTCTTAAATGCAACTGTTAATAATAATACTTACGTCATCCATTAAACCGCGTAAAAAGATGACATGGTAATAAAATAAATTGAATTAACAAAAATTTTCTAGTTGAAAACATTTCTAATCCCAAAATTGAAAACAAATCTAACAGTGTTGAGAAGAGTCAAATTTATTTACTTCTGAGAATATTAACGAAATTATCAGCTTAGCTAGAATAAACTATAAGTAAAAAGTAAACTTTTGCTCAGGAGGACAAGAACTAAAATTCTGAATAAAATAATCGTTTTTGATCTTTTATTGAAATGATATTAGTTTATAATAATAAGAAATTATATTCCTTAAATATAATTGTTATTTATTGCTGTTTTTTGGAATATATCCCTACATTTTATGAGATCCGAGTCTTTTTTACGTGGTTTTTTTTATATCTGGGAACGGATTCATGTTTTTGTATGATTTCCAAGATTTTTTTGCACGGTTTTCTTTTTTCATGGAACGTATCTACCGCGTAAATCGAAAGATAATGAAAAATATTACGTACATTTTTCAGGAACATCTTATGTGCAATTCAATGTAATGATCATTGATAACAACAAATAAATAACTCAAGGGGCCTAAAATTATTTCCAAAAGTGTAATTCTCTAGGAATCAGTAGCAACAAATAATTACAATATTTTAAATGATTACAAAAAAATGTATGGAAACTGAAAATATTCATAATAATATCACTACTAAATCTACATCGAAGTTTTCTCAAGAATAATGAGTTCGAGAGAGAGAGGATTCTCCTGCATTTAATTAAAATCCAAAATGAGCACAGACGTATTGATGGAACTTGAGGACGAGAGAATATAAATTATTTGTTTATAAGAAGAGGAATTAAATGAACAATCAAATAATTTGAAACTTCAAAGATGAGCGTCTATTTAAATATGGTCCAGAATGACTTGGCTATCCTCGACTTATGCGAAAATCTACCAAAATAATTTATCTCCCTCAATCATTAGCCCGGATAATCTACCAAAATAATATATCTCACCTCACTACCATCGAGCTCGTTCACGTGTGATTTTTCTTCCGCCAGATGTGAGGACATGTGCTCTCGGAAACTCTCCGGTAACCAGAGCTATTACTTTGCTCAACGACTTGGCCGAATATGTAGATATATTTGATGTTAAATATCGCCGTTTCGTTGATATTTTATATGAGATTTTTTAATTCTTTTCTGTTGTATATGTTATTTTTTACACATTTCTATTATGTTTTATGCGTGATTGGCGACCTGGGTTATTCTGTAATGCCAATCACGCATTGTTTTTATGAAAAAATAAATAAATAAATATATAAAACATGCAAATATTTTGACTAACTAATAATTATCAGGAACTGTTTTTTTTTTCTTAAAATTACAAGATAAAAACGAGCTAAATAATATTTTTCATATGAAAAAATGTAATCAACCGCATAAATACTTATTATAATATATTCATAAATTTAGATATGAACAGTGGCGTATTTAGCACTTGGGAAGCCCCAGGCGCAACTAAATTTTGAGGCCCCCCCTTTAGATATTTTCACTGATTTTTTAAATTTAATTATTACTCTTGATTTGGTTCGTCAGATTTTGACAACAGCTTGCGGACTGCAAAAATATTAATGACGGGTTAATAAATACTTATTATTTTTAGAAAAATTCAGGGTTTAGGACTCCCGAAAGGTTGTATGACGAAACTTATGACAATACAAACACTGAATAATGAACTCAAATTATTTCATTATTAACAAAATAAACCCAGTATATAAAATACAGAATTAAAACACTCATCAAACCGGTCTGTCACGACGGCTTGAATCCATCAGCGTAGTCCGAAGGGGTCTATTTATAATGGAAAATAGACCCCAAGCATTTCAAGTCAAAACTTGAGGTCTTAAATAGACCCCATCGGCACGGCTAGGTTAATAGAAATACCATTAAAAACTGTGAAAAATAATGATTACAATTATAAATTATAGATATTTTTATTTTGAAAAATAAATCGTTTTGAAAGCTGAGCTTTGGGGCCCCCATGAATTTATGAGGCCCTAGGCGCAAGTGGAAATCCGCCACTATTGTTATAGAAATTATTCATTTTATTTAAGTATGCTAAATCTTAAATAATTAATACAATCAAAATCCAAAGATGATTGTTATTCGTTTTAACAATCTAATAATGAAATTATTCAAAGCGATAGCGTAGCGGAAAATTCAGCGTTTTGTTTCGCGATAATTACTCAATATCCATAATTTTCGCCATGAATCCCGTGCAATTTTGACAACGATCAATTATTTATGCAACAAATATATTATTTGAAATGCAAAAAAAAATTAAATGATTTATATAGCGCGTGTAATTCGACCGGGAACGAACGATAATTAAAAACAAGCGATCAATTTTCCGGTCTATAAACAGAGGTGCACACGTTTATATATAATATTTTGCATACGATGGTAATCTGCACAATTGCCGTGGCGAAAATTAAATTTGATATTTTTTTTTTTTCGATAATTTCCCCGACATTTCCCCGGCTTCTGTGCGAATTGAGAGTCGCTGATTCCGAGTATCGAGTCGCGGCCCGTCGCTTAATGAACGCTTTAATGAAATAACCCGGGAAAAAAATCTCAAAACAAAAAAAGGCATATAGTATGTGCCCGTGGCTATAAATCTTTCATATTCAATTAGTTGGCGGTAAAACAAATTGCCGTACACGTGTATACGGACGGCCATTAAGCCGACCATCTCATTGTATCGCATTTATAAATCGTTAAGAATCTGATTGAATGCGTTTTAAATTTTCCTCCGATGTTGATGGCGATCGAAATTGTGAAAAATCGCGTTAACGCCCTCTCTCTTATGTATGAAAGAATCGACGTGAATAATTTGAAAATATTTTCTTTTAATGTCTACCCCCGTCTGACGCGTCGCTCAATCAAATGTAGGCAAAGCCATTTTCTTCTATTGTTGTTTTTTATTTTTAAATTAATCGAGACGATGTCTTACACACGTTTTGCTTAAAGAAGCTTTTGTGATTGATATCAAAGCGTAATTTTTCATATGTAATCAGAATGATGTATACTTTTGAGTGTGTTTTTTCACTTTAATACGAGCGAATCAATTTGACTTCAAGTGTGATGAATGCGCTATGAAATGGAGTGAAATATGTGTAATTTTCCAGAAATTTTCATTACTTAAGCGCGGATATTAAATGAAAAATGACGCAATTTAATACTACGATATTTGCAAATTGTGTCGATAATAATTCAGTAATTTAAAAATCGTTAGGCTGTTTTATATATGTTGTATACACGTCGCGGTTCGGAGGGCTCGAATACGCGTCCTCGCGGGCCAACGTAGAAGTACGGGGGACGCGTTTTCGAGCCTCGTTGGCGCTGATGTTTACGGAGTGTTGCACTGAGTGTACACTTTGAGAAGTTTTAAACTGTTATTTTTTTACATAGAGATAACCTTTCCTGAACACAACAAAAAATAATTATTGACGTAACTTAAATGGAAACAGAGTTACATCGATTTACCTGAAGTACTTAACTTTTGCTATTTTTTTCGCGAAATCGCGTTTTATTAACAAAGAGTGAATTGTGAAAGAAATTTAAAAATAAATTATGAGCGCAAAGGTAAATTAAAAAAAATTAAACAACTTGTCTCGACAACAAAGAATTTAATATATTAATAAAAATGGTATATAAATATATTAAATAAATATTCATAGAAAAGTGAAATCAATTACAAAACGTTACGAGCGCAAAATTGGAATTAAAATAATTCAAAAGCATTCTAAAAATTATAGAAGTTCCCTCGATACTTCCAGTTTTTTTTTTCTAAAAAATGTATGTGTTTTCTAATCTAAATATTAGAATTACTACATATAATTAATAATGACGTTAATAGTAATACTAATATTAAAATCAAAAAATATCCTGATTTTTTTAAACGCCCTCCTACTTGCCTGGACACAGTCGAGAGGGTAAAATTCGATACCAACATGGTAAAGATGTACGTCCAATGCCAGCAATGGCCAAGAGAGGGAAACTCTTTACAAAAAACCGCATACCATATGGCTCGGTCCCGCGGTATGGATTAATGAAAGGAGCCCTCACGTCACGTGTGAGACTCAGGTTCCTTTGGCCTCGACTACCATGCGAGAGTTTGGTAAGGTCTATGCCCTCAGCGAGTGAGAGCCTTGTGACTGGCAAATGATGATGATGATGATATGTTTCTCATATAATTCTTTAAGTTTAGTTTATATTCATATAAAATGTCTTTAATTAGATTCAATTTATTTAATTGCACAGCTCATAACATAATTCACAAGATAAATTACAAATTTAAAAATGGAAAATTTTATTCCCCGGATTCAACTTCTGAGATTTCTTTAATATTTCTAAAAATGAATACAATATTACATACATCAACACTCAAGCACCCGCTGTTTTCATGTGAAACTTACACCTAAACCGGCTCTGTAAAAAATGCTTAATATCTTTTTTCCTTTTGGAGATAATTTGGCCAAAAGAGAAGTATTATACGTATAGTATACTTATATTAGATTATTAGAATATTTAGATAAGAAATAAATTTTTCGAGCTTTGAAAATGATGATTTATTGTATTTTAAACGATAAAAAACAAATAGATATCTTTATGTAGTATTAGGGTAATTTTAGCTTTGTAATAAAGGATGTGACGGGTTGTGCCACATAAATATTCCAAAAAAGTTATTTTGTTGAATGGATAAACAAAAACATAAATTCGTTACAGTCGATGTGTAAGTACTGGAAAATTTTCGATCCAAATAATCTATCATTTCAAGGACAGTTTTTAACCATAAATAAATACATATGTCATATATTTTACAAAGGGCATGCAGAGCAATGACTGAAACTGTGTCCAGTCGTTAAAACTTTAAAAGAAAGCCTTTTGTAGCGCATTAGATAACACGTTTCGTGTGAATCCGCGTTTGTGTGGGGGCGGGTGTTTACCGTTCACGAAAATTCCCGCACTAACGCGGGACCGGGTCCCTGAGTGTTAAGAAGATAAAACCAGAATTCTCGAGGTTATTTTCGAAGTAAATTTTCATATATGTCTTTGACTTGATTTTCATGATCTGAAATTGAGGAAATTTAATTATTTTGACATTGACATAATCGGCGAGCGGCAGTAGCACGGCGAATCATAAATCAATTCGTTCCATATAACCATAATTAAATAATGTTTGGTCTTCGTTACGCAATATTACGGCATGGAATAATTCTCGTTATCCCAGTCTAATAACCATCACTCATTAGCCGCGACGATGACGCTTCGGATGGACCGAACAGTGCCCGTGTAATGCGGTAAACATGACGTCGACACGTAATCAAAAGCAATGCATTTAGATACTGTTTTTTTGAAGATACTCTCATTTAGCAAATCCGCGTCGAGCGTCACCTTTATCAAGAATCTGCAGAGCGCCAAGGAGCCGACAGCGGTGCCGTTCGGACATCATTTGTCACAGGCGCGATTGCATCTGCGATGGTTGGCGATGCTTTGTCCGGACGCGGGTATCCGCCAGAACGATCTGCTGGATGGTACTACGGAGGAGATGGAGGCATGAGAAGCTCACCGCGACCTGTCGCCCTTGCGCTCATCAATCACGTGGCGAGTTGGCTGGCGGCTGCTGTCGGCTGTTGGCCCTCTTCACCAAATTGATCTTCACGCCTCGACAACAAACAGGTGGGCCGTTGAACCGCATCGATACACTTCTCCTCATTGTGAGAACGATCCGGGTATCGATACCATCGCAGCAACGGAGACTCACATTAATTGATTGAGCCGGAAGACGAACTGCAAATTCAAGATTCGGAAAATTAGTCAAAACAATTTATCTTCAAGTACTAATACCAATGGACCCGTCATAGCTTGGAGGTAATTACAATCGAATTATGTTTTTCAGGTCAACCGCTACTGAGCGCAGAGAGTATTCGAATGGTTGACCATTCCGAAGAATTCTGAGTGACGCTGGTCAACAGAGAGACGGGGTGGAGGCTGACAACCTTCATTTCAAAAAAAAATATACGCTGGACATCGGGGAACAGCGCTTTTCAGTAGAAGTTCTGTGATGCAGAAGCCAACAAGAAACCACTGCACTATATATTCCCATGAAAACCATGTCCATGGTCCTCCATAAGGGGAATTATGCACATGGTCACGTTCATCAGAAATGAGGGAAAGTAGATGAATGGTTTATATCAGGGTTTCCCAAAGTGTGAGCCGCGGCTCCCCAGGGAGCCGCGGCTCACAACAATTCGGCAAATTTGTTGGAATTCCCAATTCTCGAAATCTTTGGGTTATTTTTTGCGCTCGTTTTTCTTAAGAAAGTCAACAACTTTGAAAAAAATCTCATGTATTAAGGGAGCCGCAGAAAAATCTGATGTTTTGAGGGAGCCGTAAACCCAAAAAGATTGGGAACCTCTGGTTTATATGAAAAGGAAAAAAATATATAATAATAGCAACAATAATGAAATGTAATCGCTTCACGACTTTAAATAAAAAAAACCAATGGAGGATTTAGTATTTAAAAGAACTTGAAAGGCACCGAACGGCAGCGAAGCTAGAAAATTTTGATGTTTGACCGAAAACTAAAAATATCGTTAAAAAAATAATTAAGAGTACCTTTACATATTCTTGATTAGGTTTGTCAGATTTTGTCAGAAAATCAATTGCGGGCCGCGGTTTGTGCATCTCTGATTTATATTAATAATAAATATCGTAATTTTTATTGCTTTTTTAATTAACTTCTCGCAATGTTATAAATATTTATTATTTTAATAAAAATTCAGAGGCAGCGTGAGGTGCGAAAACCCCTGATGTGCTGAATGCCGAAGACCCTTATTTATTTTTATCATAAAAACAATGCGTGATTGGCGTTATAGAATAACCCAGATCGCCAATCACGCATAAAAACATAATAGTAACGTGAAAAAAA
>JAGXCT010031539.1:0-17481 GCA_022495035.1 Philopotamus ludificatus
TATACCCTTATAGAATTTTAAAAATCCGTTTTTACACGATGTTTTGTACATGTATATATTCAATGTATTGAAAGAGTTATTTTAAGAAAAGGAGATTCCTTTGAATAATATCATGTGAGTAGCTATACTGATGGTGCTCCAGCTATGATAGGGTGCTATCCTGGCGTTATTATTTTTTTTATTGAAAAAGTCGGTGCCAAAAATATTAGCAATGCATTGTGTGATTCATTGACAACATTTAGTTGCAAAAAATATTGGTGATCGCCTGCATCGTTCATTTAAATTTTTAAGTAAAAAAGTACATAAGCTTTTGAATTTAGTTTGGCCTGCGAACTACTGGTAAAATCAAAAAAATAACCGCGAATGTGTTAAAAAAGGTTAATTTTTTCAAATTCTCCGTTGAATATCAATTTTTTTCTGGTGGGGGGGGGGGAGTAATAGGCGTAAATTAAAGTTCTGCACGTAGGTGCTGTACACGGGTGCATATCGGCGTGTCACTGTCTACCAGAGTGGAAAACATGCGCGTAAAATGCACATTATAAAACGTAAGGGTAGTGAAAATATTTAAGGAGGGGGGAGATTAATATATAAGTTCACTACATTTTTCTGTTTCGTTTAATATAAAAAAAGGAAAATTTCTAGAGGGCTCTTAAATTATTTCAGATTTTTTTGTAATAACTTTTTCCAAATACCCTTCATACTCGACTGGATGATTTCATTCTATGCTTCATCCATTATATTATATTATATTGTTTCCACCAAACCCTAAAGGCATCTCTATCACCTCCAGCATTCTCTTGAATATATGGCGCATTGTTTTTCTTAAATAACAAGCTTTGAATGTGGCTATTGTTGTAAGACGGATATAGTATTCGTAGGTAAAAAATCCCCATCAATGGGAAAATCAGTGCTAAGAGTCTCAAGTTTCAGAAGATGACCCGTATTGTCCAACACCAAGAGAGCTTAAAGTTCGACTTCGATATCATCGCAATATTTTTATTGTTGGACAGAAGCAGTCCATAAATACATGTTGTATGATCCAAGTCTTAAGGTTTTTACGTCAAAAAACTGGCAAATAGTTTTTAGAATAATCTTTCATGTCACGAGGAGTTTCCGCTGATGCATTTCCGCCGAGGAGAGTCAAACAATCCTTTGCTCATTTAAATCCAGAAGCAGTCTTCTTCTTTATGGAAATATTTACGTGTTGACATTCATTTCAAATAGAATCCCATCTCGTCTACATTAAAAAATAAATTTAATGAATAATTTTCCCTTTCTAAAATTTCAGGGGCCCCTGAATTTTTCTAAAAATAATAAATATTTGTAAACCGCGGCCTGCCATTAATTTTATGACAGCTGCTGTAGGCAAAATCTGATAAATCAAATCAAGAATATTTAAAATTTTCTTTTTGTATTAACTAAGGTTGGCCGAACTGGTTTTCCACTGAGGTTTATAGGATTGAATTTATTCTAAGGTTGGCAGAACTCGATTCCTCCTGAGGTTGGCAGGATTGGATTCCTTCTAAGGTTGTCAGAACTGGATTTCTAGTGTAGTATTTTAGTAGAAATATTTTGTGGGTGTGGGGCTCAAAATTAAATTGAGCCTGGGCCTTTCAAGTGCTAAAATGAAATAATATAATTTGAAACTAAAAAAACAAATGAATAATACATAAAAAAAACATGGCCATTATTTATTGTCTATGGGTAGCTGTCACATTATTATATATATTCGTTCTAAATTAATGTTCATTTATATACATGGATTTTAAATATTATTCATGAATATTTAAATTGAAGAGTTCACATTATGGCTATGCTTGATGAATAATTAATGCTCTTTCAAATAAACGTATAATTTCTAATCAAGTATTAATTGCTCTGCGTCTCGAACAATCATAATAATAAATAGTCGTCGAGATTATTCGTTGGATAAAATTTATTTTGATTATATTTTTATCATATGGCAAGTGTGTGATGGTCGTGTTTTGTTCTGCTTTGAAGTATATATTTTTATTTAAAATAATATCAAATGTCAGTGTCGGTATAATCATGGCTCTCACATTACCGCTATGATTAAAAGCAACGTTGACATATATTTCTATAATAGAATTTCAGAAGCATTTATTTTATTTTGTTCGGTAAAGTCTGCTTGGTAATTGCCGAATGAATAAATTGTTAGTATTGATTATTTGTCATACTTTTGATGAATTCATCAGTGTGCTGAACAATCGTTCAGATTAAAAGATATCTATTTATTTTATTGATAACATTTTTTATTTGTGATTAACGCTCGTGTCAAAACTCTGATATTATTCCATACATATGAAAGATATTAAAAAATATATGTTATATTTAATCTGGTAGCCAACTCTCAAAGGATGATGTTTAGCACAAATTACCATAATGTTCGACAATTGGGACAATACTTTCTGGTTGACCCGTCGCGCTGAGCTCTCTTAATCCCAGACTCCCAGACCGGAGCTCTGTCAATCCCCTCCCCCCAGAGCGCCATGATTTAATACGATTATAATTTTATCGCGTTTTATATATAAACATACATCGTATTACGAAGATATAAATTAATACTTAAAATTACTGTTAAAATCTAGTCATAGGTAAAAAATATTGAATTATTTTTTATACACATATATGGTCGAAAATTGTCGTGTTATGGCATGAATTTTCGATCATTTTATCTCATAGTACAGGGAACCCTGTTGTTGATTGCACCCCCGGTGAGTATGAAAAATAAAAGGAATTCATAAACATTTTTTTGATAGATTTGGAAAATATAGATAGAGGAATTAACATCAAATCATTCTTAAGGATTATTTAAAATCTCAACATGGAGGGGAAGTTTTTAAATTAAGTAAAGTTTAGTTTGAACGGTTAACCAATCCGTCACGACGGCTCGAAAACAACCGAATCGTTCGAAGGGGGTCTATCAGAGACCCCAAGCATTTGTCTCTAAATTCGCTGAATTTTGGGAAAACACTCTTTATTACCAAAAAAATCTTTTTTTAATCAAGATATTGAGCCAAAAATTGGAATTAGTTGAACTTTAACATTTTCTGGATAGTTAATGCAAAAAAAAAAAACTTTTTGGAAACGGGGTGAATTGTTTGGGTGTATCCGTTGGACCACTGGATAGACCATAATTTTTATTATGTCATAAATAATAGAGATCAATTACGAAATGACATCAGTAAGAATTTATTCATCAAAAATAAAACTAAGTGTCCTATGGACAGGAAAACATTTGAAAAAAACAATACTTTATAATAGATACAGCAAATGTTAGCTAATAATAGTATCGGCTGACGAAAAAACAAAAGATTATACAGGATTTTTAATTCAAATACACCCTTTTGCATTTAAAATACACCCTTTTGCATTTCAAATACAACTTTTTGGAAATCAAATTGACCCTTTTAAAAATTAAGTTAAACAATTAAATATTTTTCAATATATATCCTTTTTTTATCAGTTCCTTTAAAAACGGGTTCCACTGTATTAAGTACTCCGATTCTAACCCCGAATTTACGTTTTCCCACTAATTATGTTTTCTTTTATTAGTTCTATAAATAGTTATAAATAAATTCTTAGTTTTATAAATACAGTGAAACCCGTTTTTTGCGTTTTTAAAGTAACTAATAAAAAAAACGTTCGTCAGATTTCTATCATGGAATTTTTCATTGTTGGACGAATCAGGTGGTAGCAAGCTTAAAAACATTAAATAACGACGCTCTACGAGATGAATCCTGGGCTCTATGTAAGCATCAACATCATTTTTGAACTTAATCATTTAAAGGCTCAATTGGATTTGGAAAAAGTTGTATTTGAAATGCAAAAGGTTGTATTTGAACTGCAAAAGGGTTTATTTGAAATGCAAAAGGATGTATTTGAATCGAAAACCTGTGACAGTCTAATAAATAAATAAATTCTTAAATGGTATTCTAATATTTTAAAAAACAAAACGTTATAAATGTTACAGCCGATCAAACGCATACTGTCGGCTAGTGTGTGATATGCGCGCCCCGGATATAAACAAAAACGATTTTGGAGTGGAATTCATGACCCCAAAAACTTGGGGTCCAATTTGATTTGTAAAACGTCCAATTTGATTTATAAAACGTCCAATTTGATTTGCAACCCGTCCAATTTGATTTGTAAAACGTCCAATTTGATTTGTAAAACGTCCAATTTGATTTGTAAAACGTCCAATTTGAAGTGTAAAACCTGTATCATTCAGTATGGTCATGTAATATTTGTTTCGGTTTTATGAGATCCTGTACAGAAATGTTTCATTAATGAAATAATCTTTTGATCCGTGGGATAAATTAAATATAGATCTAGCATTTATTTAGGCGTGATAATAATAATGTAGGGATAATCTGATGGAACAAACGCTTGTCTAAAGCATGGAGAAAATAATAGCGGAAAGATACGTTGAGCAAAGGAGATCGGTATCGCTTTGTGGATATTAGATAAAAAAAAACATATATTTTGTGACAATTTATTTTAAGAAATGTTTCATATTATAAAAAGAATATAAGAACTAATTCTAATTATACAATAAATAATTTTGGTAAAGCTAGATATGTATTAAGATTAGGGGTAAAGATCTAACATGGCACATATTCAATTAGTTAAAACATAATATGATCGTATACAAAATACAATGTTAATGTGATCTTATGCATCGAACAAAAACGCTATCTACATCATCCACGTTACGTCTACGTTTTATTTGTAATAATAATAATCATAAAAAAAATGGAAATTGCATCTGCAATCAGTTTAATTTTTAAATCTAATTGTGTACACGTCCAATTTTCGTCCTCATTTCATCTTTCCAGGCGAGGCCAATTTGATTAGCCCGAAGAAACTCTTTCCCGGCTCCATGATGCTGTATCTCATGCTGCCCAAGTTCTTAATGGAAATGTTATCCTCTCGGCGTAAATAGAAAGCGCCGGCCGTGAAGCAAGTGTTAGACTTTTCCACCCGCGACGTCGAGTACGTCATCGTAGTGCATTGGAGGAGGACCTCGTCTTCCTTGCCGTTATTTTTGAATATTCTATACCCGTTAATATCGTGCTCGTCGTGGTAATAAATCTGAAAATATCATATTCATAAAGCGTTCATTTAATAATTTAATATAATCTCATATAAATAACTCACCTGAGCGTAGATGAAGTATATACCGTCGGCAGGTACGTTAACGGCTCCTTCGTCTAATGAAAATTTATCATTCATATTTAGAGAAGATGGCCAGTGGACCGGACTCCAGGCCGTGTATGGCACATCGTGAGGATGTCTCAGTCTTCCGTTGCCTACAAAAATAATAAAAAGCGAATATAAATGTTACAATTCGTAAAAATACTCGTTAACCGATCCGTCACGCGGCTCGAAAACAACCGCGTCGTCCGAAGGGGGTATATTTATAATAGAAAATAGACCCCAAGCATTTCAAGTCAAGATATTGACGAATTCTTCGTCAATATCTGGACTTTTTTGTTCATGTTATTCATGATATGCTTCATAATTTGGTCGATATTTTGGAATTTTATGACTGCCATACGCTGCCAACTGCCGAGCTCTCGCGGCACGTGTTACTATTACGTTTCACTCGACTTCGTATCCAAATGACCCCACTCTAATGCCTACTAAGGTGATTTCATCACAAGTGTGTACGTGCGATTTATTGTTGTTGTACCCAAAGTGTTCGTCAAGGTAGGTCATCATACCCACTATAAAACGAACATAAAGGGGATATTAAAGATCCCACTAGTATTCTATACATGTAAAATATTTTGTATAAAAGATTTTTAAAACCTTTGTCAACATTGTATTTTCTATACAATTTAATTTATCCTGCATATTGCAATTAAAGCATTTTTATCAATTTTCCAGTAGAAAAATCATTATTCTCTTTGTAACTTTATACGCGATCGCGAATGAAAAGTGTGTTGTGCAACGAGCTCGCGGGCGCGGTTGATATAAACTTATGCCCCCGCTCGCCTCCCCTCCTCCGTCCGGCGGCACCATATCCATCATAGCCGCGGACAAATCAGCGACCAGATAAGTCGATCCAAACAATTACCCACTATAAACGCTTTTATATATGCCTTAATTCAGATCGTTATTTAACTTGTGTCATGCTAATTACTTTATGTATCCTGATCGCCTTCAAAACGATCGATGACAGGGCGACGGTTCACCACCGAATATCGAGGTGTCATCAACCTTTTACGGCGAAACTCCACACAAGAACTTCAAACTATCCAATATTAATACAGTCCACTCTCTTGGCCACTCTCTATAATTATGCTATAAATAACACAGAAATTCAGAATATCTATTTATCACCCCACAACCCCTACTGGGGGAGAGGGGGTCAAGGTTGTAGCCGACATGTTGAATTTTTGAAATATATCGGAATGACAGACCATCGTACCATTACAATTGATAGTCAGCATATCTTATAAACATTTTTTTTATATTATAGTCAATATAATCCTGCATGGAGTTGACTAAAAACCCAGATAAATTCTTAACAAAATAGTACACCCCTGGAAAAATATGGACATGTATGTGTACAGGTACATCTGGTCTTTAATGGATTTCTCACCACAGAGCCAGTATGTTCTGGGAAGGAAAACCCTAATCTGTTGACCGATAAATTGTACAGTCTCGATACTTTCGCTCCTCTTCCTTCTTTCTAGAGGACCCCTCATTGAGGAGGTCTTTCCTATAATGAAAGGATTGCTATTACGCGACAGGGTTAATAATCACTTGCGACTCATTATAAGTAGATAACGCCTAGAGAAGAGGAAAACGAATACCGGGCAAAACCCCTCCTAGTTGCCTGGACACAGTCGAGAGGGTAAAAACCGATACCAACAGGGTAGAAGATGCACGTTCAAATGCCAGCAATGGCCAAGAGAGGGAAACTCTTTACAAATAACCGCATACCAAGACGGCTTGGGCCCCCCGCGGTATGGACACGAAAGGGGAGCCCTCACGTCACGTGTGAGACTCAGGGTCCTTTGGCCACGACGACTGTTATTCGAGAGTTTGGTAAGGCCCATGCCCTCAGCGACTGAGAACTTTGTGCCTGGCAAATGATGATGAAATGTAAAGTATAATGTATACAATTTCGTACCGGATGCGAGCGAGAAAAACATGGCACCGCACTATGGGATGGATCATGTGTTCTACTGCCAAAAAAACTATCAAAAAATTGCAATTAGGATATATTTTTAATTTTTAATAAAACTATGCGAATATATTTGATTAATCGAAATTTTAGTTTTGACTTGATTTTGAAATGTTAGCACGATTCGTCTGGGTAAAAATAATTATGCCAATACAGTTAAACCCCCACTAACGGGACCGTGTATTTTAAATCGGGACCGTGTTATTTGAAGTCGTGTAATTGGGGGAGTGAAGCCGTCCGGCTGTGTGCGTTTAGCCTGGCACGTGTTTGAATACACATACGCTAGCCAACGTTTGACTGTATGTGAATGGGGTATTTGCGGCGAATATTTCAACTCAGCGCGTAATTCGGAGTAGTGTAATTGGGGGTTCCACTGTACAGATAAAATATATCTATTATTAGCGTTATAACAAAAATCCTGCCACTTTTGTAAGTTGTTTTAAGTAGTTGCATTTTTAATCACGCTAGGACAAAAAGAATCGTGTGACATATTTGCGGAGCATTAAATTCAATCATGTAATTATATTTTTATGATTTTTAATTATAAATTAATCATATATATATGTACTATAAGAAAAGCTTTTCCATCTATTTTTATTAACATATAAACGTATAGCAATTAAGTTGATATATTATTCATTAAAAACAAAGATTTTGACGAAGAAGTTTTAAATTTATTCATGAAATGTTGTTTTTTTAGTTAAAATACATAAGAAATACAAATAGAAAAAAAGTTACAGATTTTTTACAGTAGAATTTATGATCTATCCCACTGTGCGCCATGGCAACAGAAGCAAATATTGTTGTTTTTATTTTTTTTTCGAAATTGCGAACAATGATTATTTATAATATTTATTCTTTAGGCTTTTTTGGACATATAAAAAAAGGTTGTGATATGTAGGATTTATATTTAAAGAGTTATTTGAGAAAAATAAAAATGTTGGGATCCCAAATAGACCCCACCGGCACGGCTAGGTTAATGTAACGAGGTTTACAAGCGGCATTCAGTAGTTGGCAACTTATAACGAATTCGCCGGAGTGCAAAGATCAAATTGAAAGCCTCGGCGTTGCAAATTGTGTTAAGAAACAAAGTTGCAGAGAAAATCTCCGTAATTGATTGCGATTGAGGCGCGGTGAAATAAATTAAATGCATTTATGAACCGCATTTACGGCAACAAAACGTACACTTGTAAGGTTTTGAAAGTCATGGCTTCGTTTATATCCAATTTTTATACAGAATCGCTGATGTGTATATTTATATTATATGAATAAAATCAATAAATGTCAGTGTCTCCTCGCCGCCAGATACAACAACAGCTTGATATACGTGCATAGCTGCGAATTTTATTAAAAAATAACAATTTGGTCTTAAGCATATTTTTTTGAGAACACCGTAATTATATAAATGTTACATAATTATAAAGATGATTAATATTTAATAAAATCCCTAGGTTTTATTTTGAGCATGGCCGTATTAGGAATTGTTATACGAATTTGATCAAAAATCTAATGCAACATCAGAAATTGTTCAAACAATTTCGATGTGGAAATATTGACTTAAAAAATAAACCTCGAAGCGAGAGGGTAGTGGGAGTGGAATATAATGCTGTTGAAGCACATTCAATCAAATCTATTCTACAAATAGCAGATCCTCTTGATCTAAAGCGCAAAAACAATAAAAAATAATTGGTAAAATTTATATACAACAGGGATTAGCAACCTTTTTTTACAACGCGCCAGCTACAAATTTAAAAATGTTGTAATAAGCTTATGGTAATACAAACACTGAATGATAAACTCAAATTAACAAAATAAACAGAAATAAAACGGCGGCTTGAAACCATCCGCATATTCCGAAGGGGGTCTATTTATAATGGAAAATAGACACCAACCATTTCAAGTCAGGATATTGATGATATTTAAAAAAAAATGGATTATTCAAAGAATAGAAATGGTTATTAATGATATGCTTCAAAATTTGGTCGATGTTTTGGATTTTATTACTAATTAATATGACGCGTAAATGACACGCACACCTTACGACGTCCTGCGTGGACTGAGGACATGCCGCCGCAAAATTCTCGCGGCACGTGTCACTAGTATACGTTTCAATCGCACTTGGCACATCGTACTGGATGCAAGCAAGAAAAAACATCGCGCCCGTGGCTACAGATGCGAATATTGTTGCTTTTAATTTATTTTCGCAATTGCGGAAAATGAAGGTCAATGATTATTTATAGTGTGAAAGAAAACAAATCTGTACGAGTTCGAATATGTCAAGAATTAATAAAACTAGAGGAAAATTCAACATATCTTCGTCATTTTGTTACAGAGAATGAGATATGGGTTATGTACTAAAACCAATGTAGCAAAAATAGTGGATTTTTAAAGGGTTGTTGCCGGTACTACTGGTACACCGAAACCGAACAACAATAAAAAAAGATCCCTTTGTCTGTATAGTGGGATTGTAAAGGGTTTATTCATTTTAAAATTCTTAAATATGGTCAGACAATAGCGGCACAGTTCTATTGTGACAATCTAGAACGAATAAAATAAGTAAATCATGGGAAATAAACCCAGAATATTCAATAAGGAAAGCATATTTTTAACACGATAATGCGAGACCTCTTACAGCTAAAATTATTCGGGAAAATCAGTGGAAAACCAATGGAAAACGAATGTATTTATTGAAAAATACGACACTCATAATAATCATTTGACTGCTGGCAAAAAATACATAATTATGTTCCGCACGGTTCTGAATATTCCCATGAATCGAATAAACACATTATTATCAAAAAATATATATATATAAATCCTCCAGCACGTGTCATTAGAATGAGCGGTGACTTGACAGTTGTCACAATGGGGTCACCATGGCGGATTAAAATCATACATATTTTTTTGTTCTATTGCATACCCCGTTCAGCATTGTTAGGTATTCCGGGAATATTAGGGGATCTAGAGTTGAATCACGTTTCTGTTTTTGATGCACGTGCCGCGTGGTCATACGAATCGGAATTCGGAGAGCGCTCTCCGCGACAGCATTTGTGGATTATAGTCATATTTTAAGCTAAAAACTATGTTTATATGTTTTACACCGTTCTTGAATAGGTTCAAAACAATGCGAATGTTAAAAGAAACCGCGTTAAATGAGTCAGGTTAAAAAATAAACTTTAACTACTAGTTTTAATGTAAGCTAATATTTTCAACCAGGGATTTAATGCCAGCAAAGCCACTAAAGCTATTATTAATAAATACATCTATGGTGAAGTGCCTACAGCACGTAGATGTTAGTTAAGGTTTCAAAGGTTCAAATTAGGAAATAGAAATCTTAAAGCTGCACCTGAATCGGGACGACCTTCTAAGTTTGATGCTGATATATTTAGATCCATGGTCAAGTCTGATCCTCGCAGATTATCGTAAAGACTCAAATATCTAAGATCCTCTGCACAGTCGCATTTGCAACGCATCGGTAAAACAAGTAGAATGGACATTTGGACACCCCACGTACTATCCGAAGATAACAAAAAAGTGAGGAGAAATGCAGTTCTTTATTGTCAACACAAAGAATTGGACTATTTTTACCTCAAATTACAATTGGTGAAGAGAAATGGATCGTTTACGTTCACAGAAGTCGAAAAATACTCCCGTTCCGACCAATAAGCCTGGTTTAATAATACTCCGAAAGATTTTTTTTGTGCATTTGATGGGATGTAAGAGGAATAATTCATAACGAATTATTAAAACCGGATGAAAAAATCACTGCAGATGTTTACTGTCAACAATTGGAAAGGTTAAACGAGAAAATAAAAATCAAACGTCCAATTTTGTGCAACATAATGGGAATAATTCTTCACGACCCTAATGCACGCCCTGACAAAAAATCTGAGAAAAAAATTCAGCCGTCAAATGAATTTAAACTGGGAGGTTCTGCCCCACCCTTCACAATCCTCAGACCTTGCTTCTTACGATTTCGAAATATGTCGAAAACCACTTGAACGAGTATTTCGGTTAAAAACCGAAAGGTTTTTCAAAAAAAGAATTGAAAAACTACAAGGATAATCGAAAACAGTTTCTAGTAATGATTTATATTTATTAATGAGGTCGGTGTTACGCGGGTAGTGTTACTCCTACTAGAGCAAGAGCGCTGCCTGCTCGTCAGCGCTACCGGCGTCCTCTATTGTCTGGATGGGGGCTGATAGCTGAGTACGGAGGGGGGGGTCTCGCCGCCAAGCGCCGTATCGCGCTGCGACTCGGTGCAGTCTTACTGACACACAGCTTCTTTGAGCAACGTGCTGCTTGTCACTTATTTTATTTAGTATTTTTATCTCAGCTTATTTTTTTATATTTTAAATAAAATATGAGCGAAATAAAATTTTCAATATTCTCCATAAATTAATATAAATAAGTATTAAATTCATAAAAAATGCGCAATTTCTTTCGAGTCCCCATAATATTATAAGACACAAAACGATATGACATAATTTAAAAAATATATGCTATATATGCGGCGGCCATTTTGAATATCAAAAATATTTGGCCCAAACGTCGAATATAATTGGCATACCTGTCCGATGCATTTCATAGACAATTTATTATAATCATGATGTGAAACAATTTATTTAGAGTAAAATAAATGATTGTCAATTCAGTCCTTGAGTGAGTCGAGAGATCACGACACATGACATATCGTCCAATATCAATTTATTGCACACTCCTTGGCCTTAATTTCCAAATATTTCAACGACCAGAATGCCCGCACCTTCAATGCGTAAAACGCGTTATTTCTGTACTACATGAATATATCTAAAATTGGATAGTTTTATTTAGTCCCTTAATTTATTTTTTGTACCTAATAATTGATCGAATACGCACGTGCGTATGTGTATATACAGGCGTTTGCAAATACAAATGAGACTCAAATGT
Organism: Philopotamus ludificatus; assembly: GCA_022495035.1. Classification (NCBI taxonomy): domain Eukaryota; kingdom Metazoa; phylum Arthropoda; class Insecta; order Trichoptera; family Philopotamidae; genus Philopotamus; species Philopotamus ludificatus. The sequence goes on from JAGXCT010031539.1 coordinate 12,149, forward strand.
TCAAAGGCTCTCGTTTTAATCAAAAGCGCCGAGTACACATTAATATAATGGTAATAATGTATGGAGAAGCTTTCGGATATACGTTTTCTGGCATAAAAATAGCCCGACTCATATTTTACGTAATATGTTTTGTATAATTTTACAATTAATGAAATGGCCTTGTGTCGCGTTTCACGAAACAAATTAAATTAATAAAAAAAATAATTAACGTCGATGAATTTGTATGGAATCTCTTGACACAGTTGGAGACTTTTGAAGCGACGAAGGAGAGCGACGACGAGCTCACGGCAAACACTCGACAGCTCTTTCATTGTTCAGAGAGATAAAGCGAATTTTCATCCGCTATTTATTTTTAATTGTCGCCACTCACCGTCGTAGTGTTCGTGTCGGTTGATATCGAAATCTTTAGTGTCTCCGTTGAAGTGCGCCACCAGAAACTCGTGATTCATGGTCGGTTTCTCCGGCCGCAGGACTTCTACGTCATCTTTCAAGTTCCTCAGATTGCTCGATTGCGACCTGTATCTGCGTCTTCTTCTATGTCCATCACTGTCGTCCGAATGTCTCCTCTGTCAATTAATTAATTAATTATTTATAAATGCATTGATAAAGCATGACGGTAATAAAACGAAAATTTATTTACCAGAGATGCTGGTTCATGATCCGACGACAATCCACTCCTAGTCATCGGCCTTCTGAAGACTCTTCTGAAAGATTTTGATTTATCTTCGTTTGTGACCATGACGCGCGATGGTCTGGTGTAGACAGCGCCAGGTGATGCTGTCGATGTCATCGATTCTTCGTATTTTTTGGGATGTGATCTAAAAAATATATAATAAAATAAATTAAGAAGTCTCTTAGTAACAGCAAACCCGCCAGTGGTGGGTTTAGCACTTAACCCTTTGGTTGTGCTGGGCCTGGGTTACTATTTTAGAAATATTCGATTTTTAAATTAATAATTAAAAAGTAAAAATGTGTTGTTTTAACACTTTATGAGCCGTTCACGCCTTTTGGCGTAATTTTATAGCCAAGCGTTATGAGCCGTTCACGCCTTATGGCGTGAGAGCCATAAGGCGTGAACTTGGCATTTTTTTTTCTGATGGCATTTTTTTTTCTGATGACGATGCACAATGTAATTCTACTATTTGACCACAGGTGGATACACGTGCATGTTAGCTTGGATCATCATCACATGAAACCATGCGGCTAGGTTTGATGTAAAACCTTGCGGCTCATAAAGTGTTAATTTATAAATATACTGTAGCGGCGGTGTTGTATTCAATTTTGAGGCCCTCTCTTACAATATTTTCACCTATACACTATAATGTGCATTCTATACGCACGTTTTTTTGCTCAATTTGCAATGTTTAATATCAATTTATGCAAAAAGACAGAAAGAACAACAAAAATTAAACTTTCTATTTATAAAAAATAAATCGTTTTGAGAGCTGTACTTTGAGGTCTCATTCGAAAAATCAGCCACTGGACCACGCTATAGAAACCCACCATATAGAAGAATAGACAAAATTTGAGGTTATGCTTTTTAAATTGTATTTTTCTATTCTCATATTTTAATTGACTTTGATATGTTTTTAGTTTAGCGTTTTGTAGAAACCCGCGATCTAGAAGGAAGTACTGTATGGGGGATTGTCGCACACGCCGCTCTATAGCAGGGAACGCTATAAAAGTGTTGACTGTGGATGCATTGAATAATTTTTTTGAAGCACTTAACCGGTTAATCGCCACGCCAATTATATGGATTTTTACCGTACGCCACCATTATTTATTCATAAATAAATTCGTAGTAGCGTTCCCGTGCCTGCACGGCGTGGCGCTGGTGGTTAGACCGATTTCTCGTGCCTGCACGGCGTGGCGTCCAAACGGTTAAAATATATGTTTTTGAAGAAATCAATCGCAGATACGAAATACGAATTATGTCATTTTATTTTATAATTCCGGAAATATTTTTTTCAGCCACACAATAGACAATAAAAATGCCTCTAAAGTTAAAAATGACTGATTGTGTTATATATTAATATATTTATATGTTTTTTCTTGCTCGTATCCGGTTCGATGTGCCGCGTGCGAGTGAAACGTACTAGTGACTCATGTCGCGAGAACTCAGTCGGTGACGAGGCATCGCCGAGTGCGCGTGTCATTTACGTGTCATATTGATTGATTCAAAAGTTATGAATAATGAATGAATAAAGAATAATTATTTTTAATCTTAGAATAAACCATTAAAAAAATGATTAAGAATTTATTAATATCTTGCCTTGAAATGGTTGGGGTCTCTGATATACCCCTTCGAACGACTCGGTTGAGAGGCTTATTTAAGATTAAAGATTGGTTGAAGAAATTATTATGCTTTTGGACGTCATTGAAGAATTAGATTGGATGCCTTTGAGATGTGTTGATGATGGATACAATGAAACAGTGAAGCGCGGCCCTACAATGTCTAATTCTTCTCCATGTGCTTTGTCTGTTTCCGGTCGTAGGGGGACATTGGTATTTTCCACCATAAATGTGTATATTTTAAGAGAGCTGGAAAAATTTTGGACCTCCCAACTCGGTCCAGTTGCCAATTTCTTTCTTCCCAACCACCATTTACCTTCTACTTTTCCCTTCATGGTGGTTTGTAGAAGGCTATACCTCATGTTCTACGACTTACGTGTCCAAATTACTTACTTTTACAATTATTAAGACGGCTAGAACTCACGCTCTTTGTGAAGATGTTGAAGTAAGGTTGTATTTTGTTGAAATCTTTAACATTCTTCAATAATATCATATTTTAAACATAATGAATAATGAGAACTAATCCGCTCTCGAGACGAAGAAAATTAAAGTATGGCCCCCAGCAGTTTTTCGGGACATTAAATTGAAGAAGAACTGGAGTGAATATACCTTTTTCTTTCTTCTTGACTGTGTTTCGGATCCTTGTTATCCCATCCCTGGAACATTCTAGTATATCCTTGATTGTTCTCCACTACTCTTCTAAAAGTCTGCGGCGGGCCATTATATTGATGAGTCATGTTTCTAGCTTTGGCTACATGATATGGCTCCTCCAGTATTGGCACTCCATCAGCTGTTTCCGCCATTACATGACGTCTGGAGCGATCTATGGAAAAATATTAATATATTAAAACAAATAATACATATTAATTTGTTTGTGTTCTTCAATAAATTGAATACCATTGCTCTCTTTTGGATTGTCATCAGATTTCGGTCGCAAAACTCGCATCACTTTTTTGATCGGCGGCTGTATATCGTCAATGTATTGACTTCTGTCTTGAAGATTGGCTTCCATCACCTCTCCTAAGAAATCTGAGCCATCATCGGGTATGTTTAAATTGCTCAACGAGTCATATTCATTGTCGTCGTCTTCCAAATCGTAGTCGTCGTCCAATAACGGAGAGCCAGTCGGTAACTTGTTGCCCTCCACATTAACCTGAAACAATAAATCCATGTTTATATGACTGCAGACGAAAAATGAGATGACGTTTGTGCAATTTAAGCTCGCTTCATTATCTTAATTAATCGATTCGCTAAGGATTATTAAATTCAATATTTTCCATGAATCACCACGTCTTGGTTGTTAAACGCGACGAGGTCAGAAAACATCTGGAAAATAAATAAATACGTATTTTTTCCGCGAATTTTCTCGGATTTTTTTTTCCCAAAGCGAAATGCTATAATGAAGATGTTATTAAAATATACTTCGCTCAAAAACACGACCGTATAAAATTATGAAACCCTCCGGCTTCATAAAGCGAAACCGCCGAATTTAATACCCATGTTATTTTCAACAAAATAATTGCTGAAATGTTTTACGGATTAAATAGTATTATGCACGTAATAACTCATTTTTAAATAATTATTAACAAATTTAATAAACGCACAAGTGGATTTGGTACGTTTTTATTCATTTTTCAGCCTGAAACTCGCACATTTCTCTCGTTAATTTATTTTAACATAATTGCTATCTCGCTCTGATGATATCAAATGTCAATCTGCTCTCGCCCACGTATCCCAACAATCACCTGATGCCTGGAAAAATTCAGGTAGCCATGGAAACGTGCCTCTAATGGCCACCACCTCTCCCAACTTGTATGTTATCCCATTGAATAATTTACATTCAAATATTTAATTTCAAACGCACATATGTGTATAGGTTTATATTTTTGAATACGTGAGATCAATACTCGAGATATATTATAAAAGCGTATACTTTTATTGGACCAGGTCACGTGTACGTGATTCTATTTAAATACTTGGTTTGTAGTAAACAGATTTTCATTTCCATCATATCAAAGAAAATCGAATGAAAAATATTACGATATTAATTAATCAATTTACTATAATAAAATATGAATCAAATTAGATTATAAACTAAATAATATATTATGAACGTATTACTAATACTTACACCCAGAGAGGAAACAAATGAAAATATGTTATGCAAAAAAAAGAATTATAATTAATATTTTAAAAAATTGTGACATCTATGATTATTACATAAAACTGTATTTAATTTATTAAATCTATTTGAGTATAGATGTCGCTCAATTTTTAATATAAATTTTCTTAAGGAAAATTATCAAATTAAAAATAACTAGATGTCATATTGATATAATAATCATGTAAACATTAAATCACACGAATTTATTTACATATATGCGATAATCTCTATTTTTTTTTGTCACGGACGACGTTTTTCTTTATGTACAGATCATAATCTAAATTGTATTATGTTAAATTTAATTAAAACTAATGATGTATCCCAATGATGTGTCCACGCGAAATGGTCTATGTTATGATTGTTACTAGGAATGTGTCATAAACATTCTTACACACGGTCATGGACGATAAATGCGTGTTTTACTGTCACATGTTTTATTAATTAATTACTAAACTTAATTTAGCGGACAACTAAAAAATATGACGGGAATGTCATTACCACATAGGTCGCATCCGTAAAAAAAAATAATTGCGTACTCCAATCGATCGTGTTTACCGTAAACCGTTCACATGTCTTGTCGCAGATCAAAATAATTATATCATCAAAAATACATAACCTCAAAATGGGGAGGGTGCATATTTCGTCGAGTTGTACTATTAAGCTCAGTTGAATTAATCGTACCTGCTAAAGTACAAATATTGCTTTATTGTTTTTAATAAAAATACTTATTAATGTAATCGATTATATGATATAAAACGTAATTTGAAAAAAATATACTATATATATGCGGCGGCCATTTTGAATGTCAAAAATATTTGGCCTAAACGTCGAATATAATTGGCATACCTGTCCGATGCATTTCATAGACAATTTATTA
>JAGXCT010031540.1:0-21788 GCA_022495035.1 Philopotamus ludificatus
CGTTGAATAACTATTTATAAAACAAATAATATTAATTTCGATCAACTGAAATATATTAAAAATTAACCAGTGTCGTGGTTTGACACTGGATAGGGAATATTAGTGTGAGAGACTCATTTCCTTTGCATCATTAGAATCTTTATATGGGTGATATTATAAAACAAATAAATTTCAATCCAACTGAAATAATATTAAAATTAATTAGTGTCGTGGTTTGACACTGGGAGGAATATTAGTGTGAGAGACCAATCCCCATTAGAATCTTTATATGGGTGAATGGCGCTTTAGAATCTTTATGTTATGCCATCCATCCATCGTAGTCAAATAAATAAATATATATGTGTTTAACTATTTCTGTAGTTCGGTATTAGCATATTTTTTGTTGTTTTATTGCGATCATCATTATTTTTTTAATTATTTTAATACACTTCCTCCATGTCTGAGGAACATGCCGTGTGCATGATTTCCTTTTTTGGAGGACTGTAAAGTTTTTATGTAATTTTTGACAATTTTATTTGTCGTGAGATAAGAATCGTCCCACCCATCTCTGTCCACCTGCGTCACTCAAAAATGTTTAGAAGGTCACTTCCTAATACTGTTCGTGACCTTAAATGATCCTAATAGTATAATATATTCCTTAAATTTTAACAAATATATAATATGGAAAAGAATTTGGTCGGGAATTGTTTACGGGGATTATTAGAACCGATTGATCTGCGGATACATTTAATTAGGAATTTTATTACAGTGGGTAGTTTATTATTATTAATAATATGCAATACGAATCGGAATTCCGATGTAGGCGAGGATGCAGACACGCGTAGAGGTCGAATCTTCTTGACAATTCAACTAGCAGTGATGCTAACATCGATCGACATCGTGATGATAGCATTTTTACATACAATATTATCCTAGCCGTGCCGATTGGGGACCGCAAGCTTTTATTTTTTCTCGAATAACTCTTGTCCAAAAAGTCTAAAGAATACATATTATAAATAATCAATGATCTCTAATGTTTGTAATTGCGAATACATAATAAAAACTGCATATTCGCTTCTATTGCCAAGGGAGCGATATTTTTTCTCGCTCGCATCAGGTACGATGTGCCAAGTGAAAGTGAAACGTACTAGTGACACGTGCCGCGAGTACTAGGCAGACCGAGAACAGTTCTCGGTACATCTCTCAAAATATCAAACCAATTACGAATCATATCATGTATAAATATTTTTATTCTTAGAATAATTCATCAATATTTTGACTTGGAATGCTTGGGGTCTCTGATAGACCCCCTTCGGATGACTCGGTTGTTCTTGAGCTGCAGTGACGGATCGGTTATATAACATATATACTGTGATGATAATTGCATAGTAATTTAAAACAATTTACGTTTCACAGAATGCTTTTAATTTTGAACTTGCATGCATATGTATGTATTTAGTTACCATATGTTCTCATTCTCGTATCTCTGGTAAAATAAACACGTGCAGTGTACGTGTATTTACAGATGCATTGTTTTGTTTTTAGGTGCTAGCTTCTGGAGCGTACTACGTAGAGTACAAAGAGACATGGGCTCATAATAATTTTATTGTATATGGTATTGGAATTCAATAATAGCTTCAGCGTATTGCAGAATTTGATAGAGCTTCGGTTCAGTGGTTTCCGGATTGACGTGCTTTACCATCCTTTTTTTTATTATTTCTAAATCAAAGCTGACACATTTTACTCGAATGGAGTTGTTGCTCAATGAATCCAGAAATAGAATCAGCCAGAGTTGTACATCCGACCAGGTCTTCGACATCCACATTCATTTGGTCCGACCTCGCTCTATTAACTGTGAATTTAATGAGGAATATTGAATGTGTCGCCTCGTATACCACTCTCCCCTCTTTGTAACCAATGTCTGAAATAATCAGCACAGTATTTTTCTGTAAAGAAGGAATTCGTACGCGAATGTAAAATGCATATAATGCAATTCAAAACAGGTGTTTCGTTTCATTCATTATATTTGTTTAAAGCTGATGTTTTAATGGCTTTTCAGCGATACGTTTTTAAAACATGAATATATTTTTAAGTATGCCAAATCCTGTTTATTCTGTTCTTTTTTTAAAAAAGTCATATATAGATGGGAATTGTTATCATCAGCAGCCGATTTGCATTGTCTCTGTTATCCGGGCAGCTCTTTGGGTCGTCAGCAAATGTTAATCCTCGCAGAATAACGCCCAGCGGACAAGTGGGACTAGTTCAAAATTGGATTATGTAGCCGGGCCCCAGAGTTCACGGGGTCAGATGGATTTCATTTGTAAAGCAGGTGGTAGTGCAGACTGCGGCATTGTAAGCCATAATTCACTATGTCATTTCAAAATCCATGTCCGATCCCTCATTAACTATAAAACGAGCATTTAGTGGCGGCGTCCCTCGAGGGCCGCGGGAGCAGGGAGCCGGAATTAAACTTTCACCATTTCATTAAAATCGTCAGCGGGCACGACATGGACGGTGTTTGCTTCAAAAATTAAATGCTATTTCATTGTTATGAAGCGCTTTGGTGGGCATGAAGGCCTCTCTGTAAATAGGACCCAAATTGGCTGGCACACGGTCCCGAATATATTTCCCGTGACCGTTTTCAACATGGGATTCATTGGTTCTCGCTATTTTTTTTTATTATTATATGATTATTTTTTAATTAAACACTGAATATGATATACAATATACTCCCGATTATCTACATAATCAGAACTAATTATTGTTATTGCGTTTTAAAATACACTTACATATGTTTCTGAAGTAGAATTTGGTTTGCTTAGTCAACTTCTATAGAGCGGTGTGTGCGACCGTTCCTCCTAGTGTTTTATTCTGAGTGCCGTTTTCTACAACCGCTAAATTTTCAGGGTCAAATTACATACAATTTTCATAAATATGTAATACGTTGCCACGCGAAATAAAGTGCCATTTAGTTTGAAAAAATTGTATGGGTGTCTTTTCTTCTATAGCGTGATCCCTATCTTCGCGCTATAGGAAGGTTTACTGTATTTAAACCCCCATTAGTCGATGTATCCCAATAAAATGCCAACAAAAATCAGTGCCGTATTGTGACTAATATGTTTGATAGTCTTTTCTTAATTTACATCCCCATTCTCTTTTTGTCTTCTTTGGGATTCTTTGGGATTCTAAAAAATATCCGCATCATTCATACGTTGAAACCTGGATCACATGATTCGTATTCTAAACATTCATCAATATTTTTAGTCAAGTCTTGTTAATCAATCGGTCACAGCGGCTTGAAACCAACCGCGATGGAAATATTTACGATGGAAAATAGACCCCAAGCATTTCAAGTCAAGATATTGATGAATACTTAATCAATATTTTGACTTTTTTTTTAAAAAAGAACAAATAAATAGTTATTTATGGCATACTTTATAATTTGGTCGGGGGAGGGAGGGGGGGGGTTGCCACCAAGAATTTATCGGAAATGAAACACCACTGTCTATCATGCCATTGAAATTGATGGTCAGCATCTCATTACATTTTTTATATTACAGTCAACATAACCCTGCATAGAGCTGACTAGGGGCCCAATTGAACATTGATAAATACTCAACAAAACAGTGCAAAAATATGTACATGTTGGTGTACACATATCCTTGTGTGCATAAATAAATCTGGTTCTACCGGATTTCTCACCACAGAGCCAGTATACCCTGGGAAGGAAAACCCTAATCTGTTGACCAATAATTGGTCTAGTCTCGATACTTTCGCTCCTTTTCCTTCTTTTTAGGGGACCCCTCTCTGAGGAGGTCTTTCCCATGATGAAAGGATTGCTGTTGCGCGACAGGGCTAATAATCACTTGCGACCGGCTACTTGAGACTCGTTTTGGGCAGATGTGCATGTGTATGCCTGTGTATATCTATATAGGTGTGTGTCTGTAGTCGCTCGCTACTTGTCACTCGTGACTCGTTATAAGCAGATAACGCCTTAGAGAAGAGAACAAACGAATATCGAGACAAACCCTCTCCTACTTGCCTGGACACAGTCGGGAGGGTAAAATCCGATACCAACATGGTAGAAGATGTACGTCCAATGCCAGCAATGGCCAAGAGAGAGAAACTCTTTACAAAAAACCGCATACCAAGACGGCTCGGGTCCCCGCGGTATGGACACGAAAGGGGAGCCCTCACGTCACGTGTGAGACTCAGGTTCCTTTGGCCTCGACTACCATGTGAGAGTTTGGTAAGGCCCATGCCCTCAGCGAGTGAGAGCCTTGTGGCTGGCAAATAATGATGATGATGATGATGGATTTTTAACTAATCAGTATGATGCGTAAATGACACACACACTCGGCGATGTCCTTCCGCAGACTGAAGACACACCGCTGACATAATCCTTGCGACACGTGTCAATCGCACGCTTTCAGTCGCACTCGGCACATCGTACCGGATGCGAGCCAGAAAAAGCATCGCACCCGTGCCGATATCAGAAGATATCGACAATAGAAACAAATATTGTTTTTTTTCGCAATTGTGGGCAATAAAGGATTCTTTAGACTTTTTTAGACAAACTAAAACAGTTTGTGACATACGATTTTTATTTAGAGTCTTTAAAATCTTTATCGAATCTTTATCAAATCGTTTTACGGAAGAATGACGCTTTGTAATCTTTCTTTTATGCCATTCATCCATCGTAGTCAAATAAATAAATAATATTTAAAGAGGTATTCGAGATAAATAAAAAAAAAATGGGGTCTAAAAGCGACACCATCGACACGGCTAGGAAAAATAACGACTTGAGAAATAACGTTTTTAATATGCTTTCATTTCTATTGGAATTATCTAATAAAAGCACTGTTTTTTGTGTCACCTCTTACTTTTCGATAAATCTCTCACTTCTATAACCAATTTATTTTGTGAACCAATCTACTAAGATCCTTTTATCCATCCATGCCCCCTTCTAGGCGATAATCAAGAGGAAGATTTATTATTTCCGTTCTTTTAAATGATATTGATTTTCTTTAGCTTTCCAAATCAAATCACCAAAAAAATAATATAAATATCACGTAGAATCTGCCCACATATAATGTATACAATAATTTCAAAGATCTTCCTCATAACAGACGTTAACTATGTGTATTTTGTTCGATTCGCATAAAACTGATGTTTGGATTTCTCATTTATCCAGACTGTTTACGTACATGCTCAAGCTTTCGAGCTGACTTTGCTATCAACGATACACAACGATGATCTGAAATGAATCAGCATCAACTTGTATTCATAGCCCACTTGACTCGCACGAATCAACAAGAATCGAGTTGTCTGTAAACATGGTCGAGCATTACGATCACTCGAAGCGCCTTTATTCTTAGCATATGTTGAGGCTATTGCAGTGTGTAATTTATTTTTGAAGTCCAAACAATGCTGTGATCCCTCTCAAAACGACGCATAACGGTGCCTATGTGTGTCCTATTTATTGACCGTTCGCTATGGGCCTTCTAGTGTATTACTAAAAAAATCGCGGTTTTTCATATATGGAGCTGTAGGTCGAACTCATCGTCATGACCATAGAGTGGTCAATCAAATATTCATTACATCCGATAACATTTGGTATTTCCCGCCATTTGCGTGTCATTGTATATAGCGGGACTTGGGTAATTATTAATTATTCATACAACTCAATTATATCGATTTTCGACGGACTACATATTTACGCGCTGAATATTACGATTTTTCCAAATATTTTGCATTACTCTCCGAATTAAGTTCATCAATCAAATTATTTGGACGCGTTTCATTTTCACGGTGCCACTGATGAATATCGCATTAGGCGAACTAATTTGAATTAGCCGCATATTTCGCATTGTTCGCGTCGTTTTCATTTACGTTTATACATAATGGAGTGCAAATTTTTTAATGTTCGCTAGAGGTGGAAATTTTTTGCAACTCGTAACAATCAAATCTGTGCAATACGTGACTGGTCATTTTTTTTACTCTCGCGTAGCGTATTTTTTATCGCCATTTTTCTTTTGTGTATGAATTTGTTCTATTGTTGTAGTCAATTTGCACCATCGCGGCGATGACGTGCAAAATTAAGAGATTTTGCTCAAAATTATTAATTCAATTAATATACCGTCTATTTTTTCCGTGTAATTATTTATATTAATAGAGAGGAGTAAATGAAATAGTAACAAACGTTGCCAACTTTAGCGCTAGATAGAATTTACATAAATATGCGCCGCACCGAGAATTAATGCAAATGCAAAAATATAGTTATAACTCTAATTTACTTATGAAACTTATGAGTTCTTGATTTTTTCATGAATTGAATAAACATATTATTATCCAAACACCTTTTACACAAAGCTTCCAGCACGTATTACTAACGTGTGCGGTGAGTAAGCAGTTGTCAAAAAATATGTAGACGTTTGACGGACGTTCAACGGAAATAGAAAGAACTAATGATATTTTAGAATATAGATAATATTGGGCGACAACTTTCTTTGAATTTCAGGGACATTTTGACATTGGACCGTGACAATCCTAGCCAATCCGGAACGAGCTAATTTACTACTCGGTTACACTTCCGGTTAAATCTATGAATTCTTTTCGATATTGATTAGACACAAGTGTAAGAGACCCAATACCCCCTTGTATCCATCCCTTATAAAAAATAAACCTATAAATATATATAACTAATGCCTAGAAGGGCAAGAGCTGGGCTGTTGGGTTGATTCTCGCTCCAACACGGCCTGCAAATATATAAAAAGCCCTGAATCCAGGACGATTAGAAATTAAGTCCAAATGCCTAATGAGACCAGAGGTGGACCTGCTCACACTGCGCATCTTAAGTCTCTCTTGATCAAACCTAGGGGAGTTCCACAGCACATGTTCAGAAGATTGTTCAAAGTTCCCATAAATATTGCAACTAGCGTCCTCACAGAGTTCCAGCTGCTGAAGGCACCATGTCTCGTGACGAACTGGGAGACGTAGTGATTTGAATGAACCTAGTTCATCTCTATATCTGTGTTCAATCTGCAATCTCTCTTATAATGCTTTCTTCTAGATCGCCGTTTTCTAAAATACGCTAATTTTTCAACGTCATATTACATATTTCGTAAATTCAATTTACAAAATACAATTAAAAAAAATTGAGTCTAAACTATGCCTTTAGTCTTCTATAGAGCAGGTTTTTATAGCGTGATTTCTATCTCAGCGTTATAGAAGGGGTTTTCTGTATATATAATTTATAGTCAGGTTTCATTTACTATACATATTTCAAAATTGTACTATACATTTAGCTCAGATTCGTGTTTTATTTAACGAATAAATGGATTCAATCGACTTATATTTAATTTTAGTTACAGAACCAGTATGTCATGGGAAGGTAAACCCTAATCTGTTGATCGATAAATGATCTAGTCTCGATTCTTTCGCTCCGCTTCTTTCTTTCTAAGATCTCCCTATGAGGAGACCAATCCCATGATGAAAGGATTAGAATTTCGCGACACGGTTAATAATCACTTGCGACTCGTTATTACCAAATAACGCCTAGAGAAGAAGATAACGAATACTGAGTAAAAACCTCCTCCTACATGCCTTGATACAGTCGGGAGGGTAAAATCCGATACCAATAGTGCTAGAAGATGCACGTCCAATGCCAGCAATGGCCAAGAGAGGGAAACTCTTTACATAAAACCATACCTATATATACGTCGGTTCTGGTCATCGCGGAATGAGACTGATAAGGCCAATACGTTCAGCGAGTGTCTCGTGGCCGGCAAATGATGATGAATGATGATGATATGATTTTGCATCATTTCTCCAATTTTATGAGTGGTTTTTGTAGATCATTTCTATCTTACAAAATGTATATTTTAGTAGTTTTCTCCGCTATCATCTACATATTTAATTAATTAATTATTACTCTGCTTGTAATTTTTTAACGTATTGTTTTACCTCTGTGTATTTTCTTCTTTCATTTATCTCAATAGACATTCGTTTAGAATATTTCGTGCGTTCTCAAGGTGTGTTATGGAGTTGCCGCTCGAATTCCCACCGTCCCAAGATTAAGGTTAGCCCGGGCTATGAATCAGCGGATATCCTATCCGCCGCTCCCGACTTCGGATAACTCCAAGACGCTTATCACAACAGTCGGATGAACTAACAATTGCCGGAAGACGGGCGGCCCGAAGATAAGACGCAGTGGGTTACTTACGTCACCGCCACGCGCGCTCTTCACGGCCGGTGATTCATGAATGCACTCTCCGCTATGACATTGCCGGTGAATAATATCTTGCAAAGAGTCAACCGCAGCTTGGTATGTTACGTATCGCTGATATTTCTAGAATTTTAGACGTTAGCTTTCGCACGTGCACTCGTCCAAGAATGCTCAGAGACGGAGGGCATGTAATGGCCGCTGCAGCAATTAAAAGTTTGTCGCACATTTAATTAAAATACCTGAACCATTAATTTAGCTAGTGACAGCAGTAAAACCAGAAGCGAAATACATAGCCTGCTTTGCATTTTACAACGCTGAACTATAATCTGCTAATGGATTATTGTTTCCGAAAGACTTCTTTGTTCAAAATAAACATACAGTAAATCCTTAGAATATCTCGAAGTTTTGCAGCCGTGTCAATTTTAGGATTTTTTTCTTATAATACAGGTTATTCTGCATTTGTGAACAAAATATAGATTTATTTGGATAGAATTAGATAATATTGCCAAAAATATAACACGATTTAAAGATTAAATTTAAATTTACACACAATACTTATGTACATTCCGTTCTTTACAATATTTTGAGGAAAAATACCGAGAAAATATCCAAAACAGTTTGAATTCGGCATTGAATCTACCAAGTTCTTTATTGTGTCTACCGTTATCTCTTCATACTAAACATTTGTTACTGATATTATTAGTAATTTTAAATTATTATAGCAGGCTTCTCTCTGTTGACTTTTATTTTCATAATGTGCCATACATTTTCGATATGCTTTTAAATCAGGATTAAAACTTGGCCATGACAATGTTTTGTATGACCTGTATTGGCTAGTTAGAAAAAATGCAGAATAATTGTGCAGAATCGTCCTAGAAGATGCAGTCGTTATTAACACTCAAGCACCCGCTATTTTCTGGCGAAACTTACACCTAAACCCGAACCTTTTTATCGATCTTGCGATTTTGCGCGGCTATGTAAAAAAGACTTAAAAACTTTTTCCTATTGAAAATAATTTGGTTAAAAAAGAAGTATTATACGTATAGTATACTTATATTAGATTATTAGAATATTTAGATAAGAGATAAAACTTTCGAGCTGTAAAAGGCGTGGAATTATTATGTACAGACGATAAAAACAGTAGATATCTTTATGCAGTATGGCTAAGACAATTTTAACTGCTGAAAATAAAAGGATGTGACAGGCTGTACCACATGTGTTTCAAAAAAGTTATTTTTTGTTGAATGGATAAACAAAATTCAAAATTCGTTACAGTCGTGTAGGAGTACTGGAAAGTTTTCGATCAAAATAATCTATTTCCAAGGACGTTTAACCATAAATAAATACATGTCATATATTTCACAAAGGGCATGCAGAGCAATGAATGAAACTGTGTCGAGTCGTAAAAATTTAAAAGAAAGCCTTTTGTAGCGCATTAGATAACATGTTTCGTGTGAACCTGCGTTAGTGCGGGAGCGGATGTTTACCGTTTACGAAAATTTGCGCACTAACGCGGGACCGGGTCTCTGAGTGTTAATATTCATAGTAAGAAAAGGATCCCCAAGCCATTTTTCCTGCTGGATGTTGACTTCACCGTTCGATTGATGCATTTTTAGTCAAACTTTTTTTCATATTGGTGTAAGTGTTATAGCTTGTAGGTAACATACATATTATTTACATAATTTAAATTAGCCGCGCCTGAGCTAAGTTAGTAGTCGGATGAGAATCCGATGAAAACTATGAGTTCCGGGGATTCTTTATAACACTGGCCAGAGGGTATAAGGAAGACCCATTCCTTAGTTTATAAAAAAAATATTTATGTAGGTGGTTTCGCACGTTGGAATTAATTAATTTAATACCATCTATCCCGCGTTGAATAAATATTTATAAAACAAATAATATTATTTCAATCCAAGGAAAATCGGCAGTTGCTGACAAACCTTGTACATTAAATAGACCACCTATTTCAATCCAACTGAAATAATATAAACAATTAACAATAATTAACCTGTGTCGTGGTTCGACACTTGGGGGAATATTAATTGTATCTTTACAGTGTTTAATATAATATATAAATAAAATATGTATAAAATGTTTATCAAAAAAAAAAAAATCTTTATATGGATGAATGGCGATTTGGATTCTTTCTGTCATGCCATTCATTCATCGTAGACAATAAATAAATAAATAAAATAAATAAATGTTTTACTTACATACTGAATGCCAGTTAAATTTGCTTTCATCCAAGAAGATAATTTTCCTCGAGTCCTCTTTAGTCTAGGTCTGGTAAACTTTTGCCCACTGGAGTCTTTTAGCGTGTATTTCTTTTATAAAAAGTAGTTCGCCGATGATCTTGTCAACTATCATCTCCGTACCGTTTCGATACTGACTTCGATCCCTCCACCTCCGATGAATTCTGTTCTTATATCCACTGCAGTTTGTTTACCAGAATCCTTTTTTAAGGACGATCTTCTGGAGAGATTATCTTCCACTTTGACCCTGTTCCTTTTTTGCGCTCTACAGACCCAGTATTTCGAAATTTCTTTACAAATCTAGTCGCTGCAGATTGACCAAAACCCACTGATGCTGCAATTTTGCGAGAATTTTTATTTTCCTTGTAAGGTCGCAATTTTTGTGATAATAAAATGTTTTCTTTATTTTTTTACACTATATATAACACTATATCACAATATACATAACTACTTATGGTAAAGTAATTAATTAAAACAGTACTTTATATATACCAAAAAATCAAATGACCGCGAATTTCGCCTGGAAACTAAAAAATGAATATTTTTTTGCCTGGTTACATTTAAATGACCGCTACTGTACGCTAAAATTATACATGTTCACGTTTAGTATTTTACCTATAGCACGTTCAAGCTGTTTTTCTGTCGATCAAATAAACATTTATGAGTGGTTATGATTTTAACGTAAGCATGGAAAGACCAGTCCCACATTTCGATAAGAAAAATATACACGTGCTATTCGTTGGGTGTATGCAATTGTTATACAATGCACTCTATGCAACGCTGTAATGAATCATGTCAAAACACTCTTGTTTGTTTGTGATGCCATTTTGTGAGAAATTGGAGACGACAGCTTCGTTACAAACAGAAAAACACCGCAAGCAATTGCGGTGCAGAACGACAAAAAGTCATCTCGACCGCTAACTTGCAGTTGCATTCGTGCAAAAAGACCGCAGAGCAACTGCTGTTCGGTGATGGATGGATAAACTTTCGGATTATTGAATATTTTCTCCAACTGGTGAAAATGTGAGATCGATCTCTGTGTACTAATGACGCCACTATTCGTCGTCGATTCAACGATGTGCGGATCCTTATACGGCACCGTCTTCAAATTCCGAACCACAAATGTATTTCGTGTTAAAAATAACATCACTTTGCCCAAGAGGCATATCAAACATATGCGGCCATCTTTATATACGTTCTAAATGAATAATTGCATTGGATCTCCGCGGGTCGTCGAGCAGTTTTTTTTCTTCATGGACTCCATAATTACGGAACGCTTTTAATTGATATTGCTCTCTTGGATCCGAATTTGTTTCTTGGTCATTGTGGTACAATCTGTGAAATGTATAAAAATTGCGATTTGTATGCCACGCTTTTAATTAAAGCAATTATTTTTTATTTAGTAGCATGTAACTATTTCGTTTAAATAGACAGATATGCCTCATTATCGTGATGGAAGCATTCATCAATCATTTTCACAAATGCACATACGCTTGAAAATCAGCAGTGTTTTCTAAAGAAATGCTTATTTGCATGTTTTATATGCAGTTAAATTTTGCTAAATGTATTTGTAACCAGTTGTATCAAGTATGCATATTTATAGCTGATTAGATCATTCGATCGGTTTTGATGTAAAACGCCATTGTAAATTAAAAAAACATGCAAAATGAAGTCTGTGCGTATTTTTACATAGGAATTTTTGACAGGTGCACTGTGGTCAAATTCTTTATTCAATTTACATCTTTGTTATTTTAGGTACAAAATGGACCATGAAGTTTGTACCGTCAATCGTATAATATTTTTTTTTGTATCATTACGCCTCTACTTTGTCGTCTGTTTGGCCTTTTTTTGTTGAATTATGTATCCGTGAGCCAAAACGGTTAACACGATTAGCGCCAATGACTCGGTAGCCGCGCTAGAAACTAATATTTCCAAATTGGGAGGCTTTTCACCCACACACTGTAATAAAATCATTTTCTATCACACATTCCGATAGCATGTCATCAATGATTAGAATCTACGAAAATGACGTTATTTTGTTGTTGTTTTTTTTTTTTCATCAGTTTTCACATTCCACAATGCGTCTTTACACGGGATAGAATCGTGTCTGGACATTCTATAGGCTTTCTACGCTCAAAAAAGGTTAATTGATCTTTTATAGTGCGCATTCATAATGTGTCGTTAACCTTTTGCTCGATATTTATCTATTGTATATCAAAATATCGTGTTGGCATTTTCACTCTTTCAATATGGCCATTGTAGATTTTGGCCGCTTTGTCTGAAAAGTCGCATTTATTTCTCCATTTCAGTCATCTAATAAAACTTATGGTACTTTATGATTAACCGATCCGTCACGGCGCCTCGAAAACAACCGAGTCGTTCGAAGGGGGTCTATCAGAGACCCCAAGCATTTCAAATTGAGATACATTATAGCATGACAACGCTCTCTGTGTTCTCAGCACGTGTCAATCACACGTTTCATTCGCACTCTGCACATCGTACCGGATGCGAGCGAGAAATAACATCATGCGCGTGGCAACAGAATCGAATACTGTTGCGGACTATAAAGGTCAATGATTTTTTATAATATTTATTCTTTAGACTTTTTAGACCAATACAAAAGTTGGCGACATATAGGATTTATATTAACAATCAAGAACCCGGTCCCGCGTTAGTGCGGAAATTTTCGTAAACGGTAAACACCCGCTCCCGCACTAACGCGGGTTCACACGAAACGTGCTATCTAATGCGTTACAAAAGGCTTTCTTTTAAAGTTTTACGACTGATAAAAATCGATTTACGATCGATAAAAAGATGCGGGTTTAGGTGTAAGTTTCGCCTGAAAACAGCGGGTGCTTGAGCGTTAAAAGAGTTATTAGAGAAAAATCCAAAACTTGCGGTACCCAATATATCCCCCATCGGCACGGCTAGGTTAATCAAAATAATTACACTAAATTCGAGTTATTTCTCCCTAACCGGAAAATAGACCCCAAGCATTTCAAGTCAAGATATTAATGAATTCTTTATCAATAACTTTTTTTAAAGAAAATAAATACATGAGACAGATAGAACATGATATCATCATCATCATCATTTGCCAGTCACAAGGCTCTCACTCGCTGAGGGCATGGACCTTACCAAACTCTCGCATGGTAGTCGAGGCCAAAGGAACCTGAGTCTCACGTGATGTGAGGGCTTCTTTCGTGTCCATACCGCGGGGACCCGAGCCGTCTTGGTATGGGTTTTTTTTATAAAGAGTTTCCTCTGGCCATTGCTGGCATTGATGCAAGGTCTTATACCATATTGGTATCGGATTTTACCCTTTCAACTGTGTCCAGGCAAGTAGGAGGGGGTTTGCCTCGGTATTCGTTTGTTCTCTTCTCTAAGGCGTTATCTGCTTTTAACGAGTCACGGATATACTTCATAATTTTGTCAATATTTTGATTTTTTTACTAATTAATACGACGCCCTAGACTGAGGATATGTCGCCGAGTCAGAGTTATCGCGGGACGTGTCACTAGTGCGGTTTCACTCGCGCTCGGCACATCGTACAAGATGCTAGCGAGAAAAAACATTGTAGTTTTTATTATATTTGTCTCAATTGCGGACAGTAAAGGTCAATGATCATTATAATATTTATTCTTTAGACTTTTTTAGACAAATAACTATAGTTTTTGACATGTGGGTTTAATATACGAATAGTTATTCGAGAAAAATCGATAATTTGCGATACCCAATATATCGCATCGGCACGGCTAGGTTATAACAGTACTGAATATATTTATTTATTCTGAATAAACGCTAGAGTTTAATTGATTATTTTATGATTCATCTTTGTGTATGCATCCAGTGTAGAAATAATATTTATGGTATCGTGAAAGATATTTGCGTTTCTCTTTAATGTTTTAAGTGTTATTACTATCGTAAATATTATCCTTAGACGCTATCCATTTAATATTTTTTAATAATATTTATGTGAAAATTTGCATAATCGATGTGATATATATATATATATTTGACGTCTTCATTTTTTTGTAATCTTTATGTTAATTATGTATTTAAAAAAATAAGAGCATTATAATGGATTTCACGAAGAATGAAAAGATCACGAGAGATTGAGCACGGGGAATGGAAATGAAAACGTCAGTAGGAAAAGGGTTAATAATTCATACGGAAAAAATGTCAGCCGCTCGCTCCGCTCATAATTCTTCATGCAACATTAATTCATAACCAAAATAACTTAATTTAACATTATTGCCCACGTTTTCAGTTGAAAATTTCATTTTCGTGATCACGGAAGCGTGCATCCATCAGTCTATCCGAGAGCGCCGAAATCTCGTCTCTGGGCCAAGGCTGGTCCTTTATTCCATAACCAGACACTGTTATATTATTTACAAGTTTTAAGCCGAGCCAGTGTTACGTGGATTCGCATAACATTGCGCGATCTCTGACTAACCGCTCGACTTGTTCCGTTAACCTTGGCAAACGTTGTTGATGTGATATAATGGCGTTGCGACCGCTATATTTCATGACCAAGTTTTTTGGAGGTAGGTGTTAATTGGTCAATATCCACGCCAAGTGGGTCATACATGTCACAGAATAGTGTATCGCCTCCGAGTTAAATTGCAGCGATGAACAAACGGTAGCTGATTGACTGGATCATAATGTATTCTCGTATGGATTACTAATTTCAGAATCATAATTGGAAACGTGATATGCTATGTTGAAGCTCAAGATCCTTAAGATCAGGACCGCGGCGATGTTGATGCCGGTATAATTGCAACATTTAACTTTCTCGTCTTTACAATTTAGACGCCGATGATCTCATGGCGGCTGGATAAGCGTCGAACCGACGCGTCGTTTAACTCGACTGCGTGTATTAATATATATTATAGGAGCGATTCTGGGAATTTCTAAAATTGTCGTCTCACCATCGTAGATATTCCTATATCGTTATGTTTTACAGTCTTAATTAGAGTTGTCGCGTATAATTTCTCTCTGCAATTTAATCAAGAGCAAGGATTTATCTGAAGGACGGTAATAAATTACTATCCTGTCATTCTTCATTATACGCTGGATGTATCCTGATTGAGATTATCTGTTCCGAGAAGATGGATGGTCGGTTCTATATACAATGGATACATATGTATTTTCTAAATATAAAATACACAATGGAGAATAATTAATATAATTGAGTTTATTCGGTATCTTCCATTATTGCGTTACGTCTATATTGCGTTATTCTCAATTATGCTTCTATCACTTGATTTTTATTGAATGATATGAAAAAAACATAATACATACAGTGCGGTAAGTCTTCTACTTGTGAAAGATTGACTTGGTTTTATTACGCTGAACATTTATAAAAATATACTAATATTATTTCTTCTTCTAAATACAATATCCATTATTTAGTAGCCAGTTACAGCTATTGAGAATCAGGTAACGTCTGGAAATAAGCTCATTTTTTAGTTTATCCGTGATATTATGCAAACTGAAACGTTTACGATATTAAAAGCAGAGCTTCGTATCGAACTTAATCGAAAGCTGAGCCATAAAAAATATTGGTTATTTCTATTTGATACAAGCTTAAACACGCACGTCTACACACTCTTGATAACCAGTTCAGTTGTCTTTGATTGGCTTAAAGTTTATTTTACGAGACAATATACATAGTTTAAATACACTTGAATATGACATAGCTGGACTGATTCGAGTCGCAGTGCAACACAGCGCTTAGCGACCCCTACCCCGCTGCTGCCCCGCATCCATTCAATACACGACGCTAATAGCGCTGACGAGCAGACAGCGTTCTTGCTCCACACCGTGGGGCGTAGCACTAAATATAAATTTAATTTATATTTTCAATAGACACATATTAATATATTTATCTTCAATTTCCTTAAGGGTGGTGCAGCTCTGCATTGTGTATAGTTATTACTAGTTTTATTTATCATACCTTTAATTAGGAATTACATGTTTATATTATTGTATCATTTTTGTAATATGCTTATTACAGAAGAAGAATTGAAATGTTTTTAATTATGGTAGAATAGGATTTTTTTTAATGGAACCGGAACGAAAAGTGAACCACTTAACCCTTTCAGTGCGGGGCGCATCGCGTACATGCGCAAACAAATCGTGTCCAGGGTGCGGGCGCATCGCGTAGATGCGCGAAATTCTTAAAAAATTAAACTTGTCGTTGCATGTAAACTAGACCGAGTTAAGTGATGGTGTTTGTTTTAAAAATCAGCTAATAAGCACAGCTAACCAAAAAAAAAAAAAATTTTACCAAAAAGTTATATAAAGCATATAAAATATAAATATGAACCGTAGCCATTCAAATCGCGCTTGGTGTCTAATTCAAATCCCTGCGCCACTCGCGGCAGTATCGGTGACGTACTCGGCTGTCTGGCCGGTAGGGATCGCCAAGGAAATTTCAAGTACATTATTTAAATATAATTAAAATGCTATAATTATAGTTAAAAGTTGTTTTATTAATTTAGGTCCATTTTTCTCACTTAACACCTTTCATACGGTCAAGCATGTGCCTGGGGCGGGTGCGATTGTCGAAATTTTATGAAACGTCTTATTTAAAAACGTCATAACTTTTTTATTAATCAACATGTGTACTGAAAATTTAACTACTTCAACCTTAACATTTACTAGATAGTAAATGGTAACGAATTATTACAACTTATAGCAGAATCACCAAACTTTTTTTTTTTTTTAGAAACGGGCCGGGTGAATTTTTTTATAAATCATGGTTTAAACATGCACTTTGAATGTTGAATGTTGAACACGAATCAGGTCTGCTGCGTATCACAGTAGACATTTATTTCACGCGATTTAAATTAGTGGTATTTAGACCAATTTGTTTTAAAATTAAGCCCACAGCTAACTATAATCAACCAATCACAAGAAAGAAAAAAAACTATACAAAATATACATATGGAACAAATCCCGAAAGGGATTCAGTTATATCTCGTTAAGAATACGAACGTTCCGATTTTGCGGGTGTATCTGAGTAGAGACCCGATATCCCATGTACTTCGACGGAAACAATTACCGAAAATCTATTACATTGGAGATCTGGTCCTTTTATTCCCTGTCACATGAGCTTGATAGCTCATCATCAATCGATAAAACCAAGTAGCAGTGCTATCCAGTCTAAATTGTCTTAAGAAAAGTGTGAAATGGTATAGAA
The DNA here is from genome assembly GCA_022495035.1 of Philopotamus ludificatus. Classification (NCBI taxonomy): domain Eukaryota; kingdom Metazoa; phylum Arthropoda; class Insecta; order Trichoptera; family Philopotamidae; genus Philopotamus; species Philopotamus ludificatus. The sequence continues at coordinate 17,666 of JAGXCT010031540.1, forward strand.
AATTGCATTTCACATTTTATATTTTTTTTAAACGCACATGCGTGTACAGGAATATAACCAAAAAATATCCTTTCAAATTTCAACTAAATGTAATAAAGGAATCTTAAAAAAAAAAATGAAATTGTCTCCGAATGTCTCATCTCAGAATTGTTCGTCAGGTTTTCGTTTCGCGTACAACATATTTGAATTATCAAAACATATGCCGAAGTTGTTGCCAATCACAGGTAAATCTTTAAAATCATATGAACAATGTCTGTGTTTGTTCCCACGTCCACAAATCTCAAAAAAATGAGGGGTAATGTCGTTGCCCATCGTGCAATGTGACATTTGTGTATACTTCCGTAACATTTACCACACACCAGGCAGTTTTAGATTATGTTTATGTTGCCACAAATATACTGTGTTGATCTCTTTTTTTTATATATATTATTTTATAAATGACGGATTTGAATATGCAGAACATAGTTCTAATTTGCTTAGTCCAATGTATATTGTTTATTATTTTATTCATAACACATTTTTTACTATTGTATTTTTTAATACTTTTTTAATAATTAGTATAGCGCTTATATGTATACTCTGTATACTTTTTAATAATACATGTTTATTATTTATTTTTTTTATAAATATTAATGTGCATCCCTATGCAAATATTAGTAAGAATGCTTCTGCTTTCTTGCAAACGTCTTTATAGATTCCATTTATTGACATTCAATGGTGTTGTCATCTCAGATTGGATAATATGTTTCATATATACAATTATTACAGCACCCTATACTCTTTTGGTAATAAAATGTATATTTACGAGTTTGATATGAAAGCTACTTTGTCTTCAAACAGAATTGTATCACTAATATTAAAAAAATGCATACACATGTGTGCACTAATAATGAACATCGCCGGTCGGCCGGTTGATATTTTTGACCAATTCGATATATTCGAGTAAAAAAAATAGTCGCACGTCTCAGAATGGTTCGGTACCCCACTTGAGTGTGACGTAGTGAACATATGGGGGAACAGGACTTGAGGGCGACATGATCCAGTCGGCCGGACGCGGATCTGTTGAGCAATTGATTTTTTCATTTCCGATTTATTATTACGAAATAAAGCGAATCGGTTCTCTTTTTTGGTTGAAGTTGGAAGAACATACAATCAACATGTTTACGCAATCTCGTATGGAAAATGGTCTAATACCGTAACGGTGAATACAAATTTACCTCGCCAAAAAAATAATTTGGTTCAAAACGGCGCCGCACTCAGATGCAGAATCGTTGTTAGACCCGCCGCATTGAAAGGGTTAAAATAAACACAGATAAATCTAGACTTGGATAAAAAGGATTTTGTTATTGTAATAAATACTTTCACAAGTTCAAACTTGGTACTTGAGGATTTAAGGTTATTTTATTTATTGAACAGAAAAAAAATTAACAAATCAAACATTTTGAAACCAAGAGGATGACTGAATATTAAAATACAGTATAGCCCCGTTTTTATGTTTTTGATGGGACTGATAAAAAAACGTAATTAGTGGGAAATCGTAGATTTGGGAGTAGAAACGGGGTACTAAAATAAAACGGGATTGTAAAATTTGAACGCAAATAGCGGAAAAAACGGGGTTTCACTCCATTCTGACCCTACACACATACATACATAGTTGATTTTGCAGCTTTACATATGAAAAATTCAGAAAATGATCGTTATGCAGAATATTAAAAATCCAAACACTACACAACTTCAAATTTGTAAATTATTAATTATTGCAGATATTAATCACTGATTAAGTTTCGCAAACGAAAGCTCGATCAAAAAGAAAAATAATCAATACATAACGAAAGCGATGTTTATGCTTATTCTATTTATGAAAAATCATGTCGACCCAATTAATACCGGGTGTTTTTTTACAATAAAATGATATTTTTGTGTATATTATTAGATTATTTATGGATTTGATGCTGAGTATTGCACCCTTATTTATATATTTATTATTAAAATTGATTAAAAAATACATTTACGTATACCACCATATTTATATATAAACATATACCTTTGTTGCGGTTTCTAAGCTTTGCGGTGAATACTTCATGTTTTATATTTTATTCTCTCGTTAATGACTCAAAAACATAACAAGCTTTCGAATTAGTGAGAGTTGTATACGCCTAGTTCGAGGTATTTATTAATACATAAATAATACAATTATAACACGTTTTAATTTAATTTCATTGTCACGGTGATTCGCACAGCGTTTTGCAGATCCTTTCGAAATATTGTTATTTCATTAAAATTAATAATATTATATATTATCAATCTTTATTTGTGATGATTTACGTATCCTTGATTTATTCATATATTCATTGTTTATGTGTATGTATATATTAATTATACTTTTAGTTGCGGAAGGCATATAACCATTGTATACTTCTCGAACTGTTTGCGTAGCAAATTCGGGTAAATTTTATATAAATATTTACGCCGAAATCCTATTACCTTGCTCAAACAGTGGCAATTCAATTAAACTACGTTGCATTGATTGTAAACATGTAAACATAGCTTTTGTTCATAAATAGACATTGTTAATTGGTGCAACAGAGGCGTGCCGGGATGACCTAATTTTTCGCATGGCCATACACACCATAGCAACCTATTTATATTTCGTAATCCAATTGCGCTATTGCTTTTGCAGGCGTATCACGGCTGGATGGACTCGAGTGCTGAATAATTGTTGTCGGATTTTAAATTGTCCTCCGCGTTTAACGCGATCAGCAAATTACCGGCTGAATTTGTGCTTTTAATGATAAAATGATATAAGCCATTTCTGCACGCCCAATTAATTTCAGTAGTGCCAATGGTGCCATTTATTTTCGAATCGCTTTGATGAAATATAATAATGATTTAATATTTTCTTCGCGCAAAGAAAATTGTTGATTCAGCCAAGCTTAAATAATGGGATAACAGCTTTCATAGATTCTTTTCGCTTGCGTCCTATTCAAATTTTACTTACGTCTCGAAGCACTCCAATTAAATTGATACCGTGGAGAGCATACTCGGACTAATATTATGACATTGTGTATCATAGACCCGATCGGGGATGCCAATTTGCCGCCGCTTGTTTCCGTTTTATCTACAAGCGGCTCAGACTTGTTACCGGGCAGATTAACCCGATGGTTGGTCCCACGGAGAGTTTTCAGTTTCGCAACATTTTAGCGAAATTGGCAGCGGGACACTGAAAGAAATGAACGCTGAATTCTCTCGCTTTGTCCCGATGGGAATCTGCCGTGTATTCATTGAATCCTGTATAGATATAATACGTATTGGAAGTCTCGTTGCTACGGCGAGTCGCCACTGATTGGCTACCTGTTCTCTCTGGAGACGAACACCCGATGAGTTTTATCATTTCAATATTGCGCCATTAAGCTGGCTCCCATTCGATGCTGAATCCAATTTAAGCTATCGGAAAATACTGTAGTTCGCCGTAAAGATGCTGTCATTCGATAAGAATTGTTTTTCCGCATTTCGAGCGAAAGTATGTGTATGTATTGAATTACCCGTATTTTATATTTATTTTTCACTTCATGATGTTACAAAAAGGTCCTCATCGACTGGAGTATTATTTATTTTATGACCATTTCTCATATGGAAGGATCTCCACTCGTAAATAAGCTACTTATCCCGGGAGAGAGACACTTGTAACTTTTTTTTCTCCAATTATATGTTTTTTAGTGATACTCTTATTTTTTTAAGTAGGGATTTTTCGTGCTCTTTATGATTCGCCTTTTTTATTATTATGTATAACATACAATGTTATATACATATAAGCGTTTTATGACAGTTGGAACGACTTGAAATTTCAAGTGGTTGTTAAAAATGTATATTTTACCTCTATTTGTCGATAAACATGTGTATATTCTACTAAAGACTATTTTAATTTATATGATTTATAAGAAAAAAAAATCCGTGTCATATGAATTCGTTTAACGCGACGAAAAAAATACGACCAACACTCATATAGCGTGATGAACAGTTAAATATAAGCATGATAAATTTAATATTTTCATCAGTTTGTAATTTGTTTAGAAAAGCAAATGTATAATAATTGTCTTCCTCTAAAACACGTGTGAAATTAGCG